>NIVC01000507.1:82500-120000 GCA_002269645.1 Macrostomum lignano | reverse complement strand
TCATTCTCTAATTATCTCAGCCTGTTTCTCTTCATTCTCTAATTATCTCAGCCTGTTTCTCCTAATTCTCTAATCATCTCAGCCTGTTTTCCTCATTCTCTAATTATCTCAGCCTGTTTCTCCTCATTCTCTAATCATTCCACCCTGTTTTTCCTCATTCTCTAATTATCTCAGCCTGTTTCTCCTCATTCTCTAATTATCTCAGCCTGTTTCTCCTAATTCTCTAATCATCTCAGCCTGTTTTTCCTCATTCTCTAATTATCTCAGCCTGTTTCTCCTCATTCTCTAATCATTCCACCCTGTTTTTCCTCATTCTCTAATTATCTCAGCCTGTTTCTCCTCATTCTCTAATTATCTCAGCCTGTTTCTCCTAATTCTCTAATCATCTCAGCCTGTTTCTCTTCATTCTCTAATTATCTCAGCCTGTTTCTCCTAATTCTCTAATCATCTCAGCCTGTTTCTCTTCATTCTCTAATTATCTCAGCCTGTTTCTCCTAATTCTCTAATCATCTCAGCCTGTTTCTCTTCATTCTCTAATTATCTCAGCCTGTTTCTCCTAATTCTCTAATCATCTCAGCCTGTTTCTCTTCATTCTCTAATTATCTCACCCTGTTTCTCTTCATTCTCTAATTATCTCAGCCTGTTTCTCCTAATTCTCTAATCATCTCAGCCTGTTTCTCTTCATTCTCTAATTATCTCACCCTGTTTCTCTTCATTCTCTAATTATCTCAGCCTGTTTCTCTTCATTCTCTAATTATCTCAGCCTGTTTCTCCTAATTCTCTAATCATCTCAGCCTGTTTCTCTTCATTCTCTAATTATCTCACCCTGTTTCTCTTCATTCTCTAATTATCTCAGCCTGTTTCTCCTAATTCTCTAATCATCTCAGCCTGTTTCTCTTCATTCTCTAATTATCTCAGCCTGTTTCTCCTAATTCTCTAATCATCTCAGCCTGTTTCTCTTCATTCTCTAATTATCTCAGCCTGTTTCTCCTAATTCTCTAATCATCTCAGCCTGTTTCTCTTCATTCTCTAATTATCTCAGCCTGTTTCTCCTAATTCTCTAATCATCTCAGCCTGTTTCTCTTCATTCTCTAATTATCTCACCCTGTTTCTCTTCATTCTCTAATTATCTCAGCCTGTTTCTCCTAATTCTCTAATCATCTCAGCCTGTTTCTCCTAATTCTCTAATCATCTCAGCCTGTTTCTCTTCATTCTCTAATTATCTCACCATGTTTCTCTTCATTCTCTAATCATCTCAGCCTGTTTCTCCTAATTCTCTAATCATCTCAGCCTGTTTCTCCTAATTCTCTAATCATCTCAGCCTGTTTCTCCTCATTCCCTAATTATCTCACCCTGTTTCTCTTCATTCTCTAATTATCTCAGCCTGTTTCTCCTAATTCTCTAATCATCTCAGCCTGTTTTTCCTCATTCTCTAATTATCTCAGCCTGTTTCTCCTCATTCTCTAATCATTCCACCCTGTTTTTCCTCATTCTCTAATTATCTCAGCCTGTTTCTCCTCATTCTCTAATTATCTCAGCCTGTTTCTCCTAATTCTCTAATCATCTCAGCCTGTTTCTCTTCATTCTCTAATTATCTCAGCCTGTTTCTCCTAATTCTCTAATCATCTCAGCCTGTTTCTCTTCATTCTCTAATTATCTCAGCCTGTTTCTCCTAATTCTCTAATCATCTCAGCCTGTTTCTCTTCATTCTCTAATTATCTCAGCCTGTTTCTCCTAATTCTCTAATCATCTCAGCCTGTTTCTCTTCATTCTCTAATTATCTCACCCTGTTTCTCTTCATTCTCTAATTATCTCAGCCTGTTTCTCCTAATTCTCTAATCATCTCAGCCTGTTTCTCTTCATTCTCTAATTATCTCACCCTGTTTCTCTTCATTCTCTAATTATCTCAGCCTGTTTCTCTTCATTCTCTAATTATCTCAGCCTGTTTCTCTTCATTCTCTAATTATCTCAGCCTGTTTCTCCTAATTCTCTAATCATCTCAGCCTGTTTCTCTTCATTCTCTAATTATCTCACCCTGTTTCTCTTCATTCTCTAATTATCTCAGCCTGTTTCTCCTAATTCTCTAATCATCTCAGCCTGTTTCTCTTCATTCTCTAATTATCTCAGCCTGTTTCTCCTAATTCTCTAATCATCTCAGCCTGTTTCTCTTCATTCTCTAATTATCTCAGCCTGTTTCTCCTAATTCTCTAATCATCTCAGCCTGTTTCTCTTCATTCTCTAATTATCTCAGCCTGTTTCTCCTAATTCTCTAATCATCTCAGCCTGTTTCTCTTCATTCTCTAATTATCTCACCCTGTTTCTCTTCATTCTCTAATTATCTCAGCCTGTTTCTCCTAATTCTCTAATCATCTCAGCCTGTTTCTCCTAATTCTCTAATCATCTCAGCCTGTTTCTCTTCATTCTCTAATTATCTCACCCTGTTTCTCTTCATTCTCTAATCATCTCAGCCTGTTTCTCCTAATTCTCTAATCATCTCAGCCTGTTTCTCCTAATTCTCTAATCATCTCAGCCTGTTTCTCCTCATTCCCTAATTATCTCACCCTGTTTCTCTTCATTCTCTAATTATCTCAGCCTGTTTCTCCTAATTCTCTAATCATCTCAGCCTGTTTCTCTTCATTCTCTAATTATCTCAGCCTGTTTCTCCTCATTCTCTAATCATCTCACCCTGTTTTTCCTCATTCTCTAATCATCTCACCCTGTTTTTCCTCATTCTCTAATCATCTCACCCTGTTTTTCTTCATTCTCCAATCATCTCACCCTGTTTCTCCTCATTCTCCAATCATCTCACCCTGTTTCTCCTCATTCTCTAATCATCTCACCCTGTTTCTCCTCATTCTCTAATCATCTCACCCTGTTTCTCCTCATTCTCTAATCATCTCACCCTGTTTCTCCTAATTCTCCAATCATCTCACCCTGTTTCTCCTCATTCTCCTATCATCTCACCCTGTTTCTCCTATTTCTCCTATCATCTCACCCTGTTTCTCCTAATTCTCTAATCATCTCACCCTGTTTCTCCTCATTCTCTAATCATCTCACCCTGTTTCTCCTCATTCTCTAATCATCTCACCCTGTTTCTCCCCATTCTCTAAGAATCTTACCCTGTTTCTCCTCCTCATTCTCTATTCTAAGTATGAAATAATAATTTCCCAAAAATTTCCTGTCTCAGGCTGCCACTAGGCGCTCGTCCGCTGCTGCTGGCGACGCCACAGCTTCTGTCTGCGGCGAGCCCGACAGTCGGGAGCATCATCGACAGCAGCCTAATCCTGTAGTCCTCTTTGCCGAAGCCGAAGTCCTGTCAGGCCAGCAGCCACGCCAGCTGCTGCGGCTTGGACATCCCCGAACAGGCGCCGCCCAGCTGTGCCTACTTGGCGGACCGAACGGCGATCGACTATTCGAATTATTGGAGCATAGCGACGCCTGTCGGAGCTGGTTTGTCGGCAATCGGCTTCTGCCGGCTTCGTCCGCGGCGCTCATCGCCACAGAGATGGACCCGGTGTTCCCGCTGCTGCCGCTGCTGCTGAAGGATCTGCGCTACCGGCCGCTTGACGAGGCCTGTCATTGCGACGAGTTCCCGGACACTCGCCTGCTGCTGCAGCGCCTGCACGCCCAGCTGCCCGGCCGACTGGCCGACTCCGTCTGCGACGTCCGGCCGTCGATATCGTCTTCGAGTTCGCTGCCGCTGGTTCGCCTGAACTTGGACCGCTGCCTCGGCTGGCTGGAGGCCAAGCTGCGCCGGATTGCTGCCGGCCTGCGCGATATTCAAGGTGCACCCGCCACTGCACCCGCCACTGCACCCGCCACTGCTGCACCCGCCACTGCTGCACCCGCCACTGCACCCGCCACTGCTGCACCCTCCACTGCACCCGCCACTGCACCCACCACTGCACTCTCCACTGCACCCGCCACTGCACTCTCCACTGCACCCGCCACTGCACTCTCCACTGCACCCGCCACTGCACTCTCCACTGCACCCGCCACTGCACTCTCCACTGCACCCGCCACTGCACTCTCCACTGCACCCGCCACTGCACTCTCCACTGCACCCGCCACTGCACTCTCCACTGCACCCGTCACTGCACCCGCCACTCCACCCCGCCACTGCACCCGCCACTGCACCCGCCACTGCACCCGCCACTCCACCCCGCCACTGCACCCGCCACTGCACCCGCCACTCCACCCCGCCACTCCTCTCCCGCCACTGCACCCGCCACTGCACCCGCCACTGCACCCGCCACTCCACCCCGCCACTCCTCTCCCCCACTCCACTCCCCACTGCACCCGCCACCCCTCGAGTCAAAGTTATCAACAGAATCCAAGCGCTACTCCTGTACATCATCAATTCCTGCTGCCCCTTCGCAGACACCGACAACGAGAAGGAGACAACAGACGATAATAAGCGAGCCATTATTCTGGCCTGCAGCCTGCTAGCCGACTACCTGCCCTGGCAGCTCACCGAAAGCCTCGCTAGTCGAGTCGGCATCGATCTGGACGACGCCCCAGTCGATGAGGAGACTGCGTCGGCGTCGGCGGCGCCGAAAGTGGACGATTCTGGCAAGCGCAGTCGTCGCGAGAAGCAGGAGCCGCTAGAGAACTATGCCCTGCCGCAGGAGCAGCAAGCGCCTGTGAAAGCAGTCGGGACACGCAAGCCGGCTCTGCGCAAAGAGGCTGGCATGCAATCTATCACTAATTTCTTTGCCAAGAGTAACTAATTAACAAAAATGCTACCCATTGAATTATTGAACTATTATTTTATCTCAACCCAACCCCTCTCCGTATTTTGCTATCGATAATAAATTTAATAAATGTTGTATCATAGTCCATAATTAATCGTTGCATTTTTTGCGAGCTTTATAAGTGTCAATAAATTCAATGTAGTTACATTTCGTTGTCGAGCCGCTAAAAGTCGCTTATTAGCCGATATGTATCGAAAATAATTTTACTTACCATAATTTTTATCACGCGTTTAATAATCTGCTTTGTCTATTTAGTGCTATTGCAAAATTGTTCAGCTGTTTATTAACTTGTCAGCTATTTAACCATTAAATATACTGCCTGTCTGCGTTGCACCTCAGCGCTGTTCCAGGTTTCTATTCTGTCTTGAAATGGAGTTAGTTTATTTTTAGACTATAACAATAATATTCTATGTTCCTACTTATAGTAGACTTACAATGTAGCTTAAAATCTGCAACGAAACTCGAAAAAATGGTTTCTGTTTTTTGAATGCAACGCAGCAAATTATTGCTACTGGCCAAACTCGTCCATCTTGGCCGGCCTCGAACTGTCCGAGTTGATGCCAGCTTTTCCACGAGCTTTACTAAGCGCGTTGCTTGCCTACCAGAGGATCTTAGAATTGGTGAGAGATTTGCTTCCTTTTGGATTTTTGAATTGTGTTTTCTGTTTTAAATTTGTTCGATTTTAAACCATCGCAGAGCTTTCAAAAGCCATTGAGTCGAGCAAGTATCAACCGGAATCTGCTCAGCTGGTCCAGCGCCTGTGGCAGCATTTGGACAAGCGGGCGGAACCGCCTGCGGCTGACGTGAGTGACGGGCGCTGTTTGTTGGGGCTGATGGACAGGTGCTGAGGAGTCAGCATTGGGCAGCATTGCTTCTCAGCGTTGGTTGGATGGCTCAACCGATTTTGTTGAAATTTTCAACGTTTCAACAGAATGAAAGCTCTGTCCATCGGCCGTTTTCAAAGATGGGAGTTACACCAATGTTGCAAATGTTTTAAACTTATTGTATTTGGCGGTTAGATATGGGATTAACATTTTCGGTCAAGTTCAATTTAGTCGGTTGCTATTCGGTTTAGGTCCTCTTAGTAATTATTAAATCGAATACTTCCATTGCCACGCGGCCGCCGCAATTTCGTCCATGCAGATAATTCTTGGATTGCTTGTTACACAATCTTTTAGGCACTGGGGGTCCATCTATCTCATTGCCGCAGAAGCATCGGTCACCGTCTGCTAGACCAAAATATTTGAATGACTCACTCATGCACGCTGTAGCACACGTGTTTTGGTTCATGATTGTTGAACTGGATAATTCCATCATTTCTGTATGTAGCACGGGGCTAATAGTGCTCCAATAATAGCATCCTTTTGATGGCGCTGAAAGAAGGGCAGAAGTGCGATTTTGTGATCTATCTGTCTATCTATCTATCTATCTATCTATCTATCTATCTATCTATCTATCTATCTATCTATCTATCTATCTATCTCTCTATCTATCTATCTATCTATCTATCTATCTCTCTATTTATCTTCTATCTATCTATCTATCTATCTATCTATCTATCTATCTATCTATCTATCTATCTATCTATCTATCTGTCTATTTATCTATCTATCTATAATTTATATACCTATCTCTATTTATCTATCTGTCTGTCTTTCCCAGACAAATATACTCGTATTTCGTAAAAGCAGCCACATACTTACCCGGCACTACTGGAAAGACAGCACTAACTGGCACTGTAAATGCGAAAGGACGGGAAACATTATGAAAGTGAGGCGCTGCCGCAAAGGCGTGGAGAAGATTAAATTACTCAGAATTCAAACATCAAGTCGATGAACCAAGCCAAAGCTAAACTAATCTACGAGTACTTCACCTAAGTAGTTGGTCTACAATAGACATCAATTGTGCATTGAAATGACGAGTAGGCACTCACCGAATTCGGCTGGAAGTAGGGGAAAACCCGGTATAGTTTTGTAATGCAAATACGCATAGAATAAAAAAACCTTAATAATCCAGAATATAGAGGCTCACCTCCGCAGACGCTTGGAAACCGCAGCGAGAAGGATTGGAGCGAGAGTTGAAAACAGCATGATTGCGTTTTTGCTTCGAGAATTTGTTTTACGTCAATTTTTCGTGGGCAGCCTTTCTTTATGAAGTTCGAATGTAAATTCTTTAAAAATTGTGCCGCATGGCAAAATTCCACGTGGATACTGCCAGGTAGAAATTGATCCAAAGAATTACAGTCACTTAAACTTTTATATTTGAAAATTTTTCAAGTTATTTTCTATTGGAAACTTTCATTTCGCAGATGAAATAAATTTAATCTATTTTCTTTTAAAATTAACTTCAAATCATTTACTGCTCAACCAAAACCGCTCAACCGATTTTCATAAAGTTGTACCGTTCGATCGGAAATTTTCCCTTGAGGGTATATGTGTCGCAGCTAAGAAATTTCTAATGCTTAAAGGATTAAATATTTGGAAAACATGCTTTCTGCAAAGATCAAGCAGAACTTTAGACTGTTAAATTCATTAAAAATTTTGAATGTGTATATTTTAAACTTAACAAAAGAAAAAATAAGAAAAGAATCATTATGTCAACGATAAAAGAAGCATCATTTCGACCACACGACTAAAAAGAAGCGTCGTGTTATACATAAAAGCAGTGTCATGTCAAAGAAGCATGACCCTGTTGACCCTAAAATACTCCTGGGGAATTGCTCAGATATCAAAGATCATTAGGGTTGAGCTTCCGAGTTGTCAGGGCTAATGGAGGGAATATCTGAGATTCTGTGGCCCATGGTTGAAATGAAATGAAATGGTTGAAATGATGTGACTTTTAGTGGGGTTAGAGTTATGCTTTAGGGTTGTTAAGGTTAGGATTAAACCGTAAAATAATCGACCTCTCAAACAGAAGACTTATTCGAGAATTACGATGGGGGAATTGCTAAAATGTAAAAATTCATTAGGGAATTGCTGAAAGGCTGTGACTCATAGCAGTGCTGGGTTGCTCAGATACCAAAGGGTCAATTTGAAGTTGTTGGTTGGCCAAGGCAAAGCTAGATCAAAGGGAGAGTTATGGTTAAGTTATGGCTTAAAAAAGGAAGCTCAGAGGGGATGCTGATATCTTCAAGGCCGCTGTTATTTTGCTTTAAGCATCAGTTTCCTTAAGACACTAACAATAGGGACTGTTATAGGTAGGCTGACTGGGTTAAAACGCGATTGAAACGCTCTACATTTGTCCGCCGTCACTGTCTATGGTCAAAGCAAATCTGCTCACGACTGATTTAAGCATGGGTAAAATTGGATAACTTTTCGTCTCAGTATATTTCACTGCGAGAGCAAACACAACATGAATGAAACACGAAATAAACGAAAGAATTCAGTAAATAACGTGGTTATCGGGTTGGATAGCTCATCAATAGTTACCTCAAATACATGGTCGTAGTTTGAAACTGCAATCCACGACACATCTGTTTAGCGTGGTGTAATGTTGAATGTGCTTGGATTGGACAATTCTGCGTCAATCAACTGCTGCTGTCTTACGCTCAGACCAGTCCACTGACTAACTTCTTCACCAGGATCACAATGTCCAAGTTGTTGCACAAACGCAATCTCATTCATTTCTAAACCGCTAATATCTTCCTCTAGTATTGATTCCCAGTGAAACATGGCTAGTTCCGAACCTTTAAAGCTGTTCAAATCTTATTTTTCTCTCCCACCCACCAGGAGAAGAATGCTTCAAACTCTATTTGGGTTTCAACCATAGACAGTCTCCGCGGACTGCGAAACCGCCACTAAGCATATGGCTAAAGCTTCTTCAACCATAGACAGTTTCTGTGGACGTGAAACCGCGTTGTGCGTCCGCGCTTCAGCCTACCCATAACACTAATATGGACTGGCTGTTGAGGACTGAAATGAACTGAAACGCCGAGGTGCGTAGTGCCGAGGCGTTTCAGTTAATTTCAGTCCTCAACAGCCAGTCTATATTAATATGTTACAAGGTCAACGCAACAAGACTCTTTCGTAGGACTCTAAGACACTAAGATTTTGGACGATAAGACTCTAGAAAGTTTTGTGCATGGTTCATAAACACTGCCACTTTAATAACATGACTGTTTTTGTGTTCCGGCTTTTAACTCTCTTGCACTGGCAGCCCCTGTTGGAATAAATTTCTATAGAAGAAGAAGTGCTAAAACTCTTTGGCCTTGTGCAATTTCATGCAGCCAACAGCCTGCACAACTCTTTTGCTGTCCGAGTCTATCGCTTAATGTGCACGCACACGTGAAATCTATCGTGTACGAACAAACGTACATTAGCGCGTCTTCTGGCTGTTGGGGTGAAATAAAGAAAAGAAACTTCTCTTACCTTGCTTGCGCATGCCTAACCGGCCTTTACCTACCGGCAGCTGAAAATTTAGCCTTAAATGGCGAGCCAGATGCAGTCTAGAGCTAGTCATAGCTGTTAACTAGTTTAGCAAAGCTACTCCGCCGCGCGTGTGGTCAGGCGGAAACGCTGAATTAGTAATCGGATCTGTGTACAGAGTAAATTTGAAAGCAACAATCGACAGCAATAACGGGCTTACTAACTTTTTCTGCTTTGCTTGCACCCGCCTGGAAGGCTCTGTAAAGAGAAAATCTGTTTCTAGAAGGCAACAAATTACTACTAGACTATCGACGCACACATGATGACGAATAGTTTCAACAGCGGCCGCTGCGTCACTGGCGGTTTTGTAGCAGATAGGCAGCGCAGACTGTCGCAGCAGCTTCTAGCCGACACTTCGTCGCCGTCGATGCAGCTGCCGCCTCCGCCTAAGCCGGAGAAGTCCGACCGAGTCAAAGCATTCGCCGAGAGTTTGCTACAGCCCAAGCCGACTAGAGCCAGCGTCAGGCAGCTCCAGGGCGCAAGACGCGTCGCCCAGCTTACCCAGGCGTTCGACGCTAGATTGACGAGCAACACTGAGACCGGCGGCGGCCTCGGTGCCAACCGCTGGCGCAGCGAGGAGAATCTCCGCCCGACGCCAGTCGGAGCGCACCAGCTGCTCCGGCGTAGCAACGCCGTCAAACAGTCTCGAGCGTCGGTTATCAACGAGGAGGCCGGCGCCGAGGATGATCATTCTGTCGGCGACGATGTCAAAGACGACACTGATGATTCAGTGAAGCTGCGACCGACGCCGCCACCAATGGTGACATTGTGCGGCGTGGCTGGCAGCGGCAGCGGCAGCGGCGGCGGCGGCAGCTCAGTGCAGCAGAGAATCCGCGCCTTCGAATCGCGCAGCCAGTTGGTGTCTGGCGAAGCTCTTTTGCCGCTGTCGCCGAGACATCATCAGCACGCCGCCACCCTGACCATGACGACCGCGTCTCCGGCTCCTGCCGTTGCCGCCGCTCCTCCTACCGCTTCGCCGGTTGCGGCAACGCCTGTCGCCGATGAAACCAGCATCTACGAGGACCTCCGGCCGCTACGACATCGGCAGCTGCCGCATACGCCGCTGCCGCCGCCGTCGTCGTCGCAGACTCTTCGTCATCGACCGGGCACGGCGGCTGAGGCGGAGAATGTCTACGACATCGCAGGCGGCGGCGGCTTTGGCATGCGACGCACCGCCTCCGTTGAGGACATCATCTCGGCTCCGTTCTCCTCTCCGGTTGTTGGAGACGCTGGCGCTGCCGCCGCGTCCTCCTCAGCCGAGTCCGAGTACGCCACGGTAACAATACGTCCCGACCGCTCCGCCTCCGCTTCATCTTCGGGCACGTCGGCACCGCTAGCTTCCGGCGCAGCGGCGGCCGCCGCCACGGCGCGCACCCAGGAGGTCTGGCGATCGTTGGTTCTCGACAGAGTCGCTGAATCTTTTAGCGCCTTCAGAAAGCTCTCCGCCGTTGGCATTGTCGGCGGCGGCGGCGGTGGCGGGTTGAGTAGTCGTCATCGACTCGCCGACGCTGCCATCGCGTCTTCTGCCGACGCCGGCTTTGGCGGCTTTGGCGGCGGAAGCGACGATGATGACGGAAGCCGAAGCAACGTCAGCGAGGAGGTAGCGGACCGCATCAAGCGGGCCGAGCTGATCCGGCAGCGGAACGAGGCGATGCTACAGGACGGGCTGACGGCGAAACGGATGCGGCACGATCAGCTGTTCGCCGGATGCTGTTTAATCAGGCTGAACCTGGCCGCAGGGGGTGAGGCTCGAGTTGGTTCGGCTTCTTTAGCTGAGAAATTCTTTAGACATAAGTTTCTTAGGCTTCTTAGACATAAGCTATCCTACTATGGGTGAGAATCTCACAGTTGAGATTATCGTACTACAGGTGAGATTCTCACAGTTGAGATTATCGTACTACAGGTGAGATTCTCACAGTTGAGATTATCGTACTACAGGTGAGATTCTCACAGTTGAGATTATCGTACTACTGGTGAGATTCTCACAGTTGAGATTATCGTACTACAGGTGAGATTCTCACAGTTGAGATTATCGTACTACTGGTGAGATTCTCACAGTTGAGATTATCGTACTACTGGTGAGATTCTCACAGTTGAGATTATCGTACTACTGGTGAGATTCTCACAGTTGAGATTATCGTACTACTGGTGAGATTCTCACAGTTGAGATTATCGTACTACTGGTGAGATTCTCACAGTTGAGGTTATATCCTACTATAGGTGAGATTCTCACAGTTGAGATTATCGTACTACAAGTGAGATTCTCACAGTTGAGGTTATCCTACTATAGGTGAAATTCTCACAGTTGAGATTATCGTACTACAGGTGAGATTCTCACAGTTGAGATTATCCTACTATAGGTGAAATTCTCACAGTTGAGATTATCTCACTATAGGTGAGACTCTCACAGTTGAGATTATCTCACTATAGGTGAGACTCTCACAGTACTATAGGTGGGTTAATATTCAATTTTAACTTCAACAACCGCGCAGAAGCGGCAGTGCCGGCCACCAGCTTCTGTCATCCATCATCCTTCGCCAGCCGGGACTTCAGCTACGCCCTGCCCAGCTTCTGCTTCCCAGACTCGGCCAGCCTGCTCAGCCGAGCCGGCCAGCGTGAGCAGCTGCGCTCCTATCTGCAGGATTGCGAAAAATTCAGCTTCGTCATCACTAAGGAGCGCGGCGAGCGTTACTATGGTTACTGTATGCGAAAGTTGGTGCCGCAGGCGGCTGCTGAAACTGGCCGAGTGAAAGCTCCGATCCTGGAGGCCCTGTGCATTGTGGCCGTGGTAGAGTCCGAGCAGCTCTATTATCAAATCCTGTTTGAGGCTTTTAGG
The DNA here is from genome assembly GCA_002269645.1 of Macrostomum lignano. NCBI lineage: Eukaryota > Metazoa > Platyhelminthes > Macrostomidae > Macrostomum > Macrostomum lignano. The sequence continues at coordinate 107,986 of NIVC01000507.1, read as the reverse complement.
AAGCGGCTGAATGCGAGGTCTCCGGATCAGGGCCTGCTAGAGGTTGAGCAGTTCATGGGTGAGTTTGCCTGCCTGCCTGCCTGCCTGCCTGCCTGCCTGCCTGCCTGCCTGCCTGCCTGCCTGCCTGCCTGCCTGCCTGCCTGCCTGCCTGCCTGCCTGCCTGCCTGCCTGCCTGATCTATCTATCTATCGATCATCTATCTATCTATCTATCTATCTATCCATCTATCTACCTATATATATATATATGTATGTCTATCTACCTATATATATATATGTATGTCTATCTACCTATATATCTATCTATCTATCTACCTATCTATCTATCCCCCCATTCCAGTATCCGTATACAACCGGCCGCTGCCCAACGCTGGCAGCTGGTTCGACCTCACCACCACGGACTCCAGCCGAGGCGGTCTGGTTGTCAGCTGCCGGTTCCACCGCCCGGCCAGCGGTCGCCTTCAGCACGTGTCCTACTCGGAGCTGCTGACCTTTCCTGGCGTTCAGAACAGCCTGTTATTATTTGGCGCTGTGCTGCACGAGCGCAAGATTGTGCTGTCCAGCGCCAACCCTCGCAGGCTGAGCCAGTGCACCCAGGCCCTGGCCGCGCTGCTGTACCCGCTGCGATGGCAGCACACCCTGGTCCCCATAGTGCCCGCTGCCATGCTCAGGATAGTCTGCTCACCAACTCCCTACATTGTCGGCGTTCTTGCCGCTCACCTGCCAACGGTGCTGCAGGACGATCTAGACGATGACGTGCTGATTGTGAACCTGGACGAGGGCCGGGCTCTCCGACAGAAAGGCGACGAGAAGAAGCTGCTGTCCAAGAAGCTGCAGCGGGCGCTGTTTCGCAGTCTGGACGGCAACCGTCAGCTGGAGTCGCGTACAGCAACCGCCGGTCGGACGGCCGGCTGCGGTCAACTTCGCGTCAGCGAGCTGCTGATCGTTGAGACGTTCCTACGTTTCTTTGTAGTCGCTATCGGTCACTACGCCGAGCACGTCTTCGCCGAGACTGGCGGTGGTTCTCGTCGATTCGATCGCGATTCTTTCTGCTCGGCGCCTCGGTCTAAAGGCCTGCGGGCTCTGTTGAAAGTGCTGACGGCGACTGGCAATTTCCACGTGTTCATTAGCGACGTACTTGACGGTAGCGCCTACGAGGCTAATAAACTCACTGTGTCCACCGTGTTGAAGGATTTCGACTCGGCTGTGGTGACCTTTCGCGACGAAATCGATCGTCACGGAGGTGGGGGCGGCGGGGGCGGAGGCGGAGGGAGCGGCGGTTTTCTCAGCAAGATGAAAAAGCTATTCACCGGAAGTGGCGCCAGCGGAAGTCGGGCGGATAATGTTGGTAGGTCCACTGGCACCCTTAGTAGTTCTTATCCGACTAAAGCGTCGGCTCTGTCACTTGTCGGAGCTGGCGGTGCCGACAGCAAGCCGGCTCTGCCGCCGAGGTGGTGAGATGTAATCATGTGTGTAAACTTATGTACATATCTATTGACGTTTGATTAAAAAACGTAAATTTATATTGAAGTTTTACTAGTCAATATTATTGTTATCATAATTGTATGCTATTTTGCCTTTCAATAACTTGGCTTGGTTAGTTTTGCTGCTTTGTCTCAGTAGATAGGGATAGAGGTCCAGGGTAGATAGGGATAGAGTCAGAGAGTAGATAGGGTTAGAATTCCGGAGTAGATAGGGATAGAGACCGAGAGTAGATAGGGATACGTAGAGACAAAGAGTAGATAGGGATAAAGACGGAGAGTAGATAAGGATAGAGACTAAGAGTAGAAAGGATAGAGACCAATAGTAGATATGGATAGAGACCAAGAGTAGATAGGGATAAAGACAGAGAGTAGATAAGGATAGACACTAAGAGTAGAATGGATAGAGACCAATAGTAGATATGGATAGAGACCAAGAGTAGATAGGGATAGAGACCGAGAGTAGATAGGGATAATACCAAGAGTAGATTGGGATAAAGACCAATAGTACATTGGGATAGAGACCAAGAGTAGATAGAGATAGAGACTAAGAGTAGATATGGATAAAGACCAAGAGTCGATTGGGATAGAGACCAAGAGTAGATATGGATAGATACCAAGAGTAGATATGGATAGAGACCAAGAGTAGATTTGGATAAAGACCAAGAGTCGATTGGGATAGAGACCAAGAGTAGGTATGGATATAGACTCCAAGAGTAGATAAGGTTAGAGACAAGAGTAGATAGGGATCGAGACCAAAAGTAGATTGAGATAGAGACCAATAGTAGATAGGATAAAGACCAAGAGTAAATAGGGATGAGATAATAGATGTCAGTATTTACCTGGCAATTTTTTTTGCCAAAGCTTAGATGACGTATGCTTGTTGAATTTATTACAATAAAGCCTCAGCAATGTATTCTGTATCCTTTGCATAACTACTGTCAATATGCTCCGTTGTAAATATTTCAAATTTCATTATTACTATTGTTATATGCAGAACAATAATTGTAAATTTTACGTTTCGACTCTTGAAATTGATTAATTTTTGTCTTTCACTCAATTTACGATCGCGCTTAAAATGTAATTTTTGTTGTACAATAAAATGTCTCTCAAATTTACAAAACTACATTTTCGTATACACAATAGGGCTAAATGTACATGCAATAGTCAGTAGTAAGGAGGCCATAGCCCAGTGATCCAGCGCGGCGGCGCTCTCATGTGCCAGCGGCCCAGGCTCGATTCCAAATGCAGTCTCATCAATTTGGGGCTAAATTGGAATCTCGGCTCAGCGGTAATATGCTACGACTTGAGATTTTCTCAATTTTCTCAAGATCTTCTTAGAAATGGGCTAGAGCTTTAAACTTTAAAAGATTTGTTGACGTTGCATATTCCATTGCTAACAAAAAACACTAATTATTAGATTTATGGGTCATTGTCCCATATAATAATAATAATAATAATAATAATAATAATAATGATTGACTACACCTGCCCTAATGAGCAGATATGCAACTTGACAGCTCAGCCGCAGATATTGCGTGGCGCATCTGAAGGCTGCGTACGGCTGTTCAGTCCAAGGACTGGGGGGGGGGGGGTCGCCACACACATACCATCAATGCTGGTACCCATTTTACAGCTGGGTGTACTGAAGAAATGCAGAGTTAAGTGTCTTGCTCAAAGGTTAAATTGAGTCGAAAATCGAACCCCCGACTTTTCAGTCGGGAATCGATCCGACGCTGTAATCACTATGCTGCAACCCCTCGAAAAGTGCTTAAATAATCAAAAAAATTTCATATAGCGTGTATAGGCAAGCAGGACTCTCATCTGTTCTGTGTAAGCTGAAATTACTTGACTTGACTCAGCTGCAAGGGATTCGGGGCATCTGGATACAGTGGGGAGGCGTTGACGCCTCCGAGATCTGGTAGTGCCGATGTCCGCAGCGCGGTCTCCCTTCCATAGAGTCCAGGTGGATGGTCGCTCGGCCGATAGCCCTTCAAGGTAGCGGACGAGAGCTAGCAGAGATTCTTGGTCGGGTCTGAAAACACGTTGAAAAGGTCCGGATTTCGGCGAGCATGTCCTGAGTAAAGAATTAACTGTGTAAACTGAATTACTAACTGTGCATGAAAATAAGTGATTAAGTCTTCTAGTCTAAGATCGCCACGACCGAATAACAAATTAAACGCATTTCATAATTGGAAGCAAAAAACGACACTAATTGGTCTTGTGAGTCAGTGCCAGAGAGGTGTAAGTGACAGGCAGTCATATACATATCGATAGAATGGAATGATTCTATTTATGCATTCATTCAAGGTGTGTTAGGGCCAAGAACGGCGCCCCTCCCACGTCGGCGTACCACTTGACATAAATTATGTGACAGGAAAAAAGTCAAAGTTAATTACTGCAGCAACTACATGTAAATACATGCAACTACGAGTTTTTATCTAGCTGTTGAATTTATCTAGAAAGATAACGAAGACGGCAGGTGAGTCAGAACATTTGCGGCAAGCTCTGCAAGTTAAGCAGAGTTGATTTTGGTTAGTAGGCAAGCAGAAGCGCTGTTAGAAAACCAAGTACGAGTAAGAATTGAAAACTGTATTTATCACAGAAAGCAAAATAAAAGTAACATTTTTAACATCTCTGAATATTGTATCCGAACGAAACTAGATTATTAATACGCTCGTAATGCCATATAGAAACCAGACGCGAAAAATATGACAATTCCTATGTAACTGGCACCCCCTGTAGCTGGCACCCCCTCTGTAACTGGCGCCCCCCCCCTGTAGCTGGCACCTGTTCGACCTTTTTGTAGTTATCACCCTTGACTGCAGATGGCATTTCTTGGAATACATTCGAAACAGGTGGGGCAATTTTTCCCCTAAGGATGCAATAAGAAAGTTAGCTTAGCTACTGGTATCCAAGCAGTTAAATCTAGTCCTTCTCTTTCTGCCTAATGACGCAACAGAGCCGGCCGTTTGTCCTGATGCTGCCGCCGCCAAATGTCACCGGCGTGCTGCACATGGGCCACGCCTTGGCCTTCGTCATTCAGGACGTCCTGATTCGCTGGCATCGAGCCAACGGCCGACAAGCCGTCTGGCTGCCCGGCTTTGATCACGCCGGCATCGCTACGCAGGTGCTGATGGAGAAGAAGCTGATCAAAGAGCTGGGGCTGAATAGGCACCAGATTGGCAGGGAGAAGCTTCTGGACGAGACGGCCAAATGGGCGGACCAGTGAGTGCTGCGGTGGGGAGGTGAACTCTAGAATGGGCATTGCAGTTTCTGGGGATGCGCATTATCGGGTCGAAATGGGGATTCTAGGGTAGGGTGGGGATTCTGGGGTAGGGATGGGGATTTTGGGGTAGAGATGGGGATTTTGGGGTCGAAGATGGGGATTCTGGGGTAGGGATGTGGATCTGGAGTAGGGATTTGGACTCTGGGGTAGGGATGAGGATTCTAAGAATGGGTTTGATGATTCTAGTTCGGGGATGTGGATTTCGGAACTTGAGATGCTGTGGATGGAGATGGGGATTCTGGGGATGGATATATGGAGACTGAGAATAGAAACAAGAATTCTGTGAACAGGGAGGTGCATTATAAAATTAAGCAGCGAATTTTGACTAATGCTCAAGGTAGATTCTTTCACCTTCATCTGCCCGGGACAGAAAGCGCTCAGAAATCCGGCAGCAGATGCGAGTACTCGGCCTATCGGTTGACTGGAGTGAAGAGTTCTTCACCTATAATGAGGCGAGTTAATAATTTACTCATATCACTCTACTCTCAGTAGTAGAAAGTAACGCAATTCGAGCAGTAAGTGTTATTAAAATCCGAACTGTTTTTTAGAAGCACTCGCGGGTTGTAACTGAGGCATTTGTCAGGCTGTTTAATCAGGGCCTGATCTATCGCTCTCAGCAGCTGGTCAACTGGTCCTGCGCCCTGGAGTCCGCCATCTCAGATATCGAGGTGAGCATTGAGATATTCAACAATTCTGTCAAAGGTTGTATTTTTATTATAAGCGCTGTACATATTTTATCATAGGCACTATGAGACTTTGCACAACTTTGTTGCTAAAAATAGGAATAAGATTTTTCTCAATCGATTTTGTCTATGGCAAAACCCCATTTAGTGCTATAACAGTATGGAAAAAGGTTTGAAAAAAGTTAACAAAAATTCGCGACAATATGCGATGTAGTTTAAAGCCTGTTTAATAGCGAGAAAAGTATTTTAATTTCTATTGTTAGTCAAGCTTTATTCATTTAATCCCGGAAGCACTCCTTTTTTCTAAGGTCCTTTGTTCCACTTTCCTACATAAGCCAATCCTACAAAAACCTATAGATTTTTCAGCTTTTTATTACACCGAACAGAATCAATTGTCTGCATGTGTACTTCAGCAAAGACAATTGCTCAAGCGGGTTATAGCTTTTTTATGGCTTCTAAAATGTTTTTAACAGAGCCTGTGATTGTTGTTTTTAGAAATATGCTATTTGCTAACCTTGCCCTGCTCTCGTGAGTAGCTTGGCTCAGCCATCACTTACTGAGCTCAGCCATCAGCTCAGCCACCATTTACTGAACTCAGCCTCATCTCTAAAGAAACTGTGCGAATCGTTCATGCGGCCTGACTGAATCGCATTAAATCACGTGACCACTTTAATTAGACGGTCTATAAATCATGTGACTACACGTCTGACCATGCAGGGACCAGGGACCACGAGTGTTTTACTTGTCCCTGCGTCTGACTATATACGTGGATAGTCAAAGTCACGTGACCTGATACAGCGACAATATAAGTCACGTGACCAGATGCAGCGATAATATAAATCGCGTGACCAGATACCGCGATAATAAGTCACTTGACCAGATACTGCAATAATAAGTCACGTGACCAGATGCAGCGATAATATAAGTCGCGTGACCAGATACCGCGATAATAAGTCACGTGACCAGATACTGCAATAATAAGTCACGTGACCAGATGCAGCGTTAATATAAGTCACGTGACCAGATGCAGCGATAATATAAGTCACGTGACCAGATGCAGCGTTAATATAAGTCACGTGACCAGATGCAGCGTTAATATAAGTTGCGTGACTCGCATGACCAACTTTTAACAGGTAGAAACCCGGGAAATCTCCGGTCCCACCCGGCTCCCGGTGCCCGGCCATTCTCGCCCCGTTGAATTCGGCCGGCTCCACCGGTTTCTCTACCCGTTCGCCGACGCCAAAGGCGACGATGATGGCGTCGTCGTTGCCACCACGCGCCCGGAGACGATGCTGGGTGACACTGCCGTGGCTGTGCATCCCGACGATGCGCGCTATGCTTCGCTGATCGGCCGTCGACAGCTCCGACATCCGCTGTCTCCTACGGGACGCCTGCTGCCAATCGTCGGGCACGCCAGCGTTGATCCGAACTTCGGCAGCGGTGCCGTCAAGCTGACGCCTGGGCACAGTCGGGCCGACTTCGACATTGTCGCTGAGACGCCAGCATTGTCGGAGACGCCTCCCCTGACAGTGTTCACCGAGGCTGGCGTGGTTGGCGCCGACTGCGGGGCTCCGGCTGAACTGGTTGGGCTGCCCAGATTTGAAGCTCGCGATCGGATTCTGCAGCGGCTGATCGAGCTGGGCTTGTATCGGGGCGCTGAAAAACACTCAGTAAGGCAGCTGGTGCGCAACTGTAGCCTCATCCTCTGATGAGCTCCATCCTCTAAGGACCGCCATCCTCTAATGACCGCCATCCTCTAATGACCGCCATCCTCTAATGATTGCCATCCTCTAATGACCGCCATCCTCTAATGATTGCCATCCTCTAAGGACCGCCATTCTCTAATGATTGCCATCCTCTAATGATTGCCATCCTCTAATGATTGCCATCCTCTAATGATTGCCATCCTCTAATGATTGCCATCCTCTAATGATTGCCATCCTCTAATGATTGCCATCCTCTAATGATTGCCATCCTCTAATGATTGCCATCCTCTAATGATTGCCATCCTCTAATGATTGCCATCCTCTAAGGACCGCCATTCTCTAATGATTGCCATCCTCTAATGATTGCCATCCTCTAATGATTGCCATCCTCTAATGATTGCCATCCTCTAATGATTGCCATCCTCTAATGATTGCCATCCTCTAATGATTGCCATCCTCTAATGACCGCCATCCTCTAATGATTGCCATCCTCTAAGGACCGCCATTCTCTAATGATTGCCATCCTCTAATGATTGCCATCCTCTAATGATTGCCATCCTCTAATGATTGCCATCCTCTAATGACCGCCATCCTCTAATGATTGCCATCCTCTAATGATTGCCATCCTCTAATGACCGCCATTCTCTAATGATTGCCATCATCTAATGATTGCCATCCTCTAATGATTGCCATCCTCTAATGATTGCCATCCTCTAATGACCGCCATCCTCTAATGATTGCCATCCTCTAATGATTGCCATCCTCTAATGATTGCCATCCTCTAATGATTGCCATCCTCTAATGATTGCCATTCTCTAATGACCGCCATCTCCTAATGACCGCCATCTCCTAATGTTTGTCACCCTCTGCCTAATAGAAGCGCCTTCGGGATTATCTGCCTCATCTGAGCTCAGTAGTCAACCAAATCCAGCCTCATCCTCTCGCAGATGACGCTGCCAATCTGCAGTCGCAGCGGTGACATAGTCGAACAACAACTCAAAAGCCAATGGTTTGTCCGCTGTCGGGGCAGCTCGGACAATTCCTCTTCGAATTCTAGCGGCGGCCCGGCCAGTCTGGCCGGAGAGGCTGTCCGATCCGGACAGTTGAGCATCCAGCCGGAAGGCTACGCGGCCGACTGGTTGGAGTGGATGAGGCGCACCGGAGACTGGTGCATCTCCCGCCAGATCTGGTGGGGCCACCGGGTGCCGGCGTACGAGGTGGTTGCGCTTCACAATTTACCGTTTTTTACCCGCTTTCCCCTCTCCTCCGGCTTTACCCTCTCCGCTTTCCCCTCTCCTTCCGCTTCCCTCTTCCCCAGCTTTCCCCTCTCCTCCCGCTTTCCCCTCTCTTCCGGCTTTACCCTCTTCTCCCGCTTTCCCTCTCCTCCCGCTTTCCCCTCTTCCCCAGCTTTCCCCTCTCCCCCGCTTTACCCTCTCCTCCGGCTTTACCCTCTCCGCTTTCCCCTCTCCTCCCGCTTCCCTCTCCTCCCGCTTCCCCTCTCCTCCCGCTTTCCCCTCTTATCCCGCTTTCCCCTCTCCTCCCGTTTTCCCCTCTCCTTCCGCTTTCCCCTCTCCCCCAGCTTTCCCCTCCGCTTTCCCCTCTCCCCAGCTTTCCCCTCAGCTTTCCCCTCTCTTCTGCTGTCCCCTGCCACCCGCTTTACCCTCTCCCCGCGCTAGAGTAATTACTCGATTATCGTAATCCCCAACGCCTGTATAATAAAACTTCTTCCAATTCCCCTATAAAATTTCATAGCCTCCCCATCAAAAACAGCTCCTTAATTCCCCCGCACGGCAGGTGCTGGACTCGAACGGCTCCAGTCTGGGCTGGTTGGCCGCCCGCTCCGAGTCAGAGGCTGCCCAGGCTGCCCGTCAGAAGTTTCAATCGACATCGTCGTCTTCATTTACCCTTCGCCGCGATTCTGACGTTCTCGACACCTGGTTCTCCTCCGGCCTGCTGCCTCTGTCCCTGGCCGATTGGCCGGACTTGGATCCGCCTAATCCTAGTCGATTCCCGCTCAGCCTGCTGGAGACCGGGCACGATATACTGTTCTTCTGGGCTGCCAGGATGGTCATGCTGACCCAGCAGCTGACGGGCGGCCAGCTGCCATTCCGCAGGGTATTATTAAACGGATTAGTGTGCGATTCGCGACGCAGAAAAATGAGCAAAAGTCGCAGCAACGTGATCGACCCGATTGGACTGGTTGGCCAGGGTGGGCCGGACGCTCTGCGTTTGGCCCTGTGCAGTCACCGGTTCCAGTTGGACCGGGTGGCCTTCGATCCTCAGCTAGTTGACACCTGCTCAAGGCTAATTAACAAGCTGTGGCAGTCGCACCGGTATTTGAGGCCTCGGCTTAGCGAGGCTGGCCTGCTTGGCAGAGCCGATCCTGACCAGCTGTTGGACGAGATTGAAGCTGCTGCCGGCCAGCTTGATAAGGTTGGTGGCCCTCTGATTAAAAGGGTTCTGATTGGTCACTTTAGATAGATATTGTTGCTTATTGGCTAATGGAGGTATTGTAATAGTTGAGGTGGGTGCGATTCTCATTGGCTGGGGGAGAGAGGGGAGTTAGGGTAGGTGCGATTCTCATTGGCTGGGGGACAGAGGGGAGTTAGGTTGGGTGCGATTCTCATTGGCTGGGGGAGAGGGGAGTTAGGGTGGATGCGATTCTCATTGGCTGGGGGAGAGAGGGGAGTTAGGGTGGGTGCGATTCCCATTGGCTGGGGGAGAGAGGGGAGTTAGGGTGGATGCGATTCTCATTGGCTGGGGGAGAGAGGGGAGTTAGGGTGGGTGCCATTCTCATTGGCTGGGGGAGAGAGGGGAGTTAGGGTGGGTGCGATTCTCATTGGCTGGGGGAGAGGGGGGAGTTTTTTTTATTAGAGGCAGGGGGGTTGTGTGCACCCTGGCGCACTTTAAGCGACATAGGCACACAACCGGCAAGAGGCATTACTGCCCATTCCGCCGACTCCTCTGAGCAGGCACACAAGCGCGCGGATACGTACGCAGGCACACACTCACACAGGAGTGTACAGCGGCCCTAACTTTATTTTATCGTTAGGGATGTACACTTCACTGCGCCTTGGGGGTTGGCTCTCAAGGCCGTTAATTGCACGAGCAGAGCCAAACCGAGATTCCAATTCAGCCCCAAATGAATGTGACTGCACTTGGAATCGAGCCTGGGTCGCTGGCACACCAGAGCCTGCGCTAGACCGCTGGGCTACGCCCCCCCCCCCGAGGGGGAGTTAGGGTGGGTGCGATTCTTTTCTCAATTAGCTGAGAGGAGGGGGGTTGGAATGAGTGCGATTCTCATTGGCTAAAGGAGGGATCGCTGAGGTGGGTGAATGAATTGTTGGGGTTGATGGGGTTGAAATGAGAATGAATGAATTCTCATTGGCTGAGAGAGAGAGAGGGGAGTTGGAGTGGGCGCGATTCTTATTGGCTGAGAGTCAATGTGGGTTAGCTTGTATTAACTGGTATCTGGCTTTGAAATTTCAAATTATGTAAAAAAATCATAGTTACTGGTGCCACCAGTTGGTTGATATGAATAAAGTTTAAGGCTTGTCCTGTATGCCTGTCTTGCCAGATGTTAACTAACCAGTTTGTTTCGGCTGATATAATTACAAGCTGGAAGAAATGCTGTTTTATCAGTAAAAACCAGCTTGAAAACCAGCGGTTGCACTTTTCCCTCTTTGCAATCAGCAATTTTCAGTTCTAGACTTGAAATTGAATTTACTTGAGCTCTAGATTTTATTAATCCGAGCGTGAAACTCCAGAAGGCTCTGCTCTGTGTGCGATTGCTGATACACTGTAGCTGCTCTGTGCTGGTGTTCTGCCGCGATCAAATTCTGACTTCTAAATGAGCCAATTCAAATGCGTACCATAGAAATATTATGGATTGCTAGTCTATCCAACAAACTATGAGAGATAAAAGAAAGATAGAGAATGGATTGCTAATCTATCCAACAAACTATGAGAGATAGTGGGTTGCTAATCTATCCAACAAACTATGAGAGATAGTGGGTTGCTAATCTATCCAATAAACTATGAGAGATAGTGGATTGCTAATCTATCCAATAAACTATGAGAGATAGTGGGTTGCTAATCTATCCAATAAACTATGAGAGATAGTGGGTTGCTAATCTATCCAATAAACTATGAGAGATAGTGGGTTGCTAATCTATCCAATAAACTATGAGAGATAGTGGGTTGCTAATCTATCCAATAAACTATGAGAGATAGTGGGTTGCTAATCTATGAAACAAACTATGAGAGATAGTGGGTTGCTAATCTATCAAACAAACTATGACTATGAGAGATAATGGATTGCTAATCTATCCAACAAACTATGACTATGAGAGATAATGGATTGCTAATCTATCCAACAAACTATGAGAGATAAACGGAGAGAGGGGGAAGGGGGGAGAGGGAACAGTGCTCAAACCCAAAGCACTGACATGGTAACGCTGATATTAAAGCTAAGTGCCGATATTTCGAGTTCACATTGTATGTTCTTCCTTAAGCCTATTATTATAAACGCAGATATTTTTAAGCCAGGCGAGAGAAGTGAGAGGCAGAACATAGATGAGTCATGAGCGTGCGCGCAAATGTAAAATAAAAAGGTACTCTCCATTTAAAACAGACGCTATGTAAAACCGAATGAGTCGTAGACTCTAAAATGCAGGATGCAGCGAACAGCGCGCGTAGGTCACAGCGACCTTTTAAAAATGAGACGAGATAAAACAACTAAACTTGGCGGCCAGGTTATCAGACTTGGAAGAATGTGTTTTTGAACAGTCGTGTCCAAAAAAATCGATGGAAGAGGTTGAGCTCGTCCTCAGTTCCCTTACAAAATACGTGAGAGAGAGAGAGAGAGAGAGAGAGAGAGAGAGAGAGAGAGAGAGAGAGAGAGAGAGAGAGAGAGAGAGAGAGAGAGAGAGAGAGAGAGAGAGAGAGAGAGAGAGAGAGAGAAGAGAGAGAGAGAGAGAGAGAGAGAGAGAGAGAGAGAGAGAGAGAGAGAGAGAGAGAGAGAGAGAAGGAGAGAGAGAGAGAGAGAGAGAGAGAGAGAGAGAGAGAGAGAGAGAGAGAGAGAGAGAGAGAGAGAGAGAGAGAGAAGGAGAGAGAGAGAGAGAGAGAGAGAGAGAGAGAGAGAGAGAGAGAGAGAGAGAGAAGGAGAGAATACGATATAAATATATAGTGGATTACTAATAAATTTTCTAATCTTGGCTTGCATTGGATAGAATTAGAAAGTACACAATGTACTTTACAACACAAACCAGGTAGACTCCTGGCTTATGAGCCGCCTAGCTGGCCTGGTGGAGGTGTGCGACTCCAGCTGCTCGGCCAACAGTCTGCAGCTTCAGGAGGCGGCTAATCGACTGCGCGAATTTTGGCTCGCCGACTTCTGCGATGTCGCCGTCGAGTGTCTGAAGTCGCCGCTAGCTGGTCAGGCCTCCCTGCGAGTTGCCTGTGTGGCCAGCTTGACTTTCCTGACCCGTCTAGCGCCGTTCTGCCCGCACATCTGCCAGCTGCTGTGGCTGGCTGCGCACTGCGATGTCTCCGAGCCCGCGTTGCTATTGGCAACCAGTGAGTCCGCGACTAAACGACTGTTGGCCTGGAAAAATCGGGGCTGCGAAGAAGTAACCGGCTTTGTGATGGACCTGCTGGCAAGATTTAGAGACTGGCGGACTCTGCTGCGGCCGAAGGATTCCAGCGAATGTGAGTGCCTGCCTAGCTGTTATTGTATCTTCATTAGAATGGATTGCTAGTCTAGTCTAGCTGCTATTATATCTTCATTAGAATGGATTGCTAGTCTAGCCTAGCTGCTATTATATCTTCATTAGAATGGATTGCTAGTCTAGCCTAGCTGCTATTATATCTTCATTAGAATGGATTGCTAGTCTAGCCTAGCTGCTATTATATCTTCATTAGAATGGATTGCTAGTCTAGCCTAGCTGCTATTATATCTTCATTAGAATGGATTGCTAGTCTAGCCTAGCTGCTATTATATCTTCATTAGAATGGATTGCTAGTCTAGCCTAGCTGCTATTATATCTTCATTAGAATGGATTGCTAGTCTAGCCTAGCTGCTATTATATCTTCATTAGAATGGATTGCTAGTCTAGCCTAGCTGCTATTATATCTTCATTAGAATGGATTGCTAGTCTAGCCTAGCTGCTATTATATCTTCATTAGAATGGATTGCTAGTCTAGCCTAGCTGCTATTATATCTTCATTAGAATGGATTGCTAGTCTAGCCTAGCTGCTATTATATCTTCATTAGAATGGATTGCTAGTCTAGCCTAGCTGCTATTATAATTAGAATGGATTGCTAGTCTAGTCTATCTACTATTATAATTAGAATGGATTGCTTGTTTAGCCTAACTATTATAATTAGAATGGATTGCTAGTCTAGTCTATCTACCATTTATAATTAGAATGGATTGCTAGTCTAGTCTATCTACCATTTATAATTAGAATGGATTGCTAGTCTAGCCTAACTGCTATTACATCTTTATTCGAATGGATTGCTAATCCACTTTTGGGAGGTTGATACCTAAGTAAAAAATAAACTCAACACTATACACTCGCTCTAAAAAAAACAAAGAAACTCAACGGTTTATTTCGTCACTGAATTCTTGTATCGCTCCATCTGCACGGGCTAAAATGAATAAAAAAATTGCAATCTCAAGCGTTCAGGCAGCGTGCCTCTCCTTGTGATATTTCTTCAAATCTTTGGGATCAAATCTGGGCAGGATTCCTGGCACGTCCCGTTTCGGCCGGCCGCCAGGATGCAGCGGCTCCAGCTGGCAGTTGGCCTCGGTGTGGTGCAGCAGTCTGGCCTGCCGACAGGCCACCTTGGTGCACCACACCATCGGCTTGGTTGGACAGCTGCAGCCTTCAAACTGTACATCCGGTAGCTGGTAGCCGGAGTGCATCGGCTTCTGACAGGCCGCGCACTGGAAGGCTCTCTCGTGGTAGACTCTGGCTATGCCAGGGACCACCAGCGCCTGGGACAGAGCCTGCTGTTGGCATGACGGACACGCCTGCGGCCCTATGTTCCTGTCAACCGCCAGATAGGGCGGCGGCTCGAATCGATAATCCGGCCGATTGTGATTGGGTTTTCTCGGGTCCGGGTACAGGATCTGACGCAACGGGCGGCGGCCTTCTTTGCGAAAACGCGGCTCGGTTAAGACTTCGACGGTTACTCCGCCTCCGCCTTCGGCTGCGCCCGTTCTGCGTGTTGGCAACGAGAAGGAGAAGGTGTCCCTTTGAATGGAATGGTCCATTTCCCTTCTATTGACCTCCCTGACTCCCTTTTGACCTTAACCCCCTTTGATCTCCTTCACCCCCTTTTAACTCCGTTTTGACCTCCTTCACCCCTTTTTGACCCCCTTTTGACCTCCTTCACCCCTTTTTGACCCCCTTTTGCCCTCTTTGACCCCTTTTGACCTCCTTGACTCCCTTTTAACCTTCTTAACCCCCTTCTGACCTTCTTGACCTCCTTCACCCCCTTTTGACCCCTTTTGACCTCTTTTGACCTCCTTCACCTCCTTTTGACCCTCTTTTGACCTTTAAGCTCTTTTGAGCTCCTTGACCTCCTCTAAGTTGTTGAGCCTATTTGACTTTCCCCCATTGATCTCCTTCGGCATTTTTGACCCTCAATCGCAGCACCAAAGTTGAGTTTCCAAGCCAGCTTGCCTTCTCTTGACCTCCCGTGACCCCTTGACTCATTTAATCTAGACTCCCATGACTCCAATAATTGAGGTCGCCTCAATTGAAAATCCTCAGTTGCTAAGCAAACCTCTCCAGATTCTCAGTTGCTAAGCAACTATCCCCGATCCTCAGTTGCTAAGCAACTATCCGCCGATCCTCAGTTGCTAAGCAACTATCCACCGATCCTCAGTTGCTAAGCAACTATCCCCAGATCCTTAGTTGCTAAGCAAATTTCCCCAGATCCTCAGTTGCTAAGCAACCGTCCCCAGATCTTCAGTTGCTAAGCAACCATCCCCAGATCCCCAGTTGCTAAGCAACCATCCCCAGATCTTCAGTTGCTAAGCAACTATCACCAGATCCTTAGTTGCTAAGCAACCATCCCAGATCCTCAGTTGCTAAGCATAAGCAACCATCCCCAGATTTTCAGTTGCTAAGCAACTCTCTTCAGATCCTCAGTTGCTAGGCAACCATCCCAGATCCTCAGTTGCTAAGCAACCATCCCCAGATCCTCAGTTGCTAATGACAACAATAGGCTGTCTCACCCGTTGCTGTTGTTAGCGTTGTTAGCCTGAATACTCTCGGTTGTCATGTGGGACTCCTCCTGAACTGGCGTGCTCTGCTGCTTAGCCGCCTCAGTTTCCATGTCGCCCAGTGACTTTGGCAGCGGTTGCAATCGGATTTTAATCTTTGGCTCCTTGTACCTGCCATAGCTAAGCATGCAGGTGTTGCACAGAACGAATCCGTCAATGCTATTGAGTTTCTTGGTGGCAGTGAAGCACAGTGTCCTGCACCGGAAGCACCTGGCGCAAGCGTTGCATATTATAGTTCCGTCATATAGTTGGGCGTACCAATCCTCTCTGAGGTTGAGCAGTCTAGTGCAGATGCACTTAACATGAGTTCGTTCTTTGACGTCTGGATTAATTCGCTGCAAATTAAGCGACTCGAGTCGATTCCGTTCGATCACAACGGATTCATCGATAACTTGCGGTTCAGTCCAGCGAGGGTCGAGCTCAGATCGGTACACTATCCGGCATTTGCCGTCGCGAATGTCCGTGTTGCGGTGGCCGCGCAGTTTTAGCAGCAGCTCCGGGAACCGCTGCCCGCTGCCGCCGGCGTCGGACAAGGAAGGCGCCGCTGCTGCCGCTGATGGCGATGGCTGAGTTGGCGGAGCTGTTGCCATGGTGATCAGTGCTTGTATTACTCACTGGCTAGGCTATTCCAGCTGAGTTGAATAAGCCTGGCAGCTCTGCCTGACAGATAGTCGCTGCAATATATGTCTATGGCTGAGGCGATTGCCCCGTTCGTTATTGTCGCGCTTTTTATAGACTGTAGGCTTTGTATGTTAATATGTGTTAATATGCCAACATCATATTTGGTCTTTAGTTGCTAAGTTAGCCATATTAGATCCTCAGTTGCTGGGCCAGCCTCCCAGATCCTCAGTTGCTGGGCCAGCCTCCCAGATCCTCAGTTGTTGGGCTACCAGCCTCCCAGATCCTCAGTTGCTGGGCCAGCCTCCCAGATCCTCAGTTGTTGGGCTACCAGCCTCCCAGATCCTCAGTTGCTGGGCCAGCCTCCCAGAGTGTCAGGTGCTGAGTCAGCCTCCCAGATCATCAGTGGCTGGGCCAGCCTCCCAGATCCTCAGTGGCTGGGCCAGCCTCCCAGATCCTCAGTGGCTGGGCCAGCCTCCCAGATCCTCAGTTGCTGGGCCAGCCTCCCAGATCCTCAGTTGTTGGGCTACCAGCCTCCCAGATCCTCAGTTGCTGGGCCAGCCTCCCAGATCCTCAGTTGTTGGGCTACCAGCCTCCCAGATCCTCAGTTGCTGGGCCAGCCTCCCAGAGTGTCAGGTGCTGAGTCAGCCTCCCAGATCATCAGTGGCTGGGCCAGCCTCCCAGATCCTCAGTGGCTGGGCCAGCCTCCCAGATCCTCAGTGGCTGGGCTAGCCTCCCAGATCCTCAGTTGCTAGGCAAATCTCCCAGATCCTCAGTGGCTGGGCCAGCCTCCCAGATCCTCAGTGGCTGGGTCAGCCTCCCAGATCCTCAGTGGCTGGGCCAGCCTCCCAGATCCTCAGTTGCTAGGCAACTCTCCCAAATCCTCAGTTGCTAAGCAACTCTCCCAAATCCTCAGTTGCTAGGCAAATCTCCCAGATCCTCAGTGGCTGGGCTAGCCTCCCAGATCCTCAGTTGCTAGGCAAATCTCCCAGATCCTCAGTGGCTGGGCCAGCCTCCCAGATCCTCAGTTGCTAGGGCACCAATCCAGATCAGATCGTCAGTTGCTGTGCCACCTCCGCCCCCTTCCCGCAGGCATTCTGCTGTACAATTCAGCCCAATGCCCCATAGACGCCACCCTGTACAGCCGCCTCATCAGCCAACTGGGCCGCACTCGGTGCCAGGCTGCTGCACCCGACGAGGGTGCCCAGCCGCGAGACCATCTGCTGCGACTGGAACTGTGCCCCGGCCTATATTTTTCAGCGCCTAGAGTGGTAATTAAATTTTCTATATTAATATTTTAAATATGTTTCCTTAATTGCTTGCGTGCGATGCATTGCACATGAGGTTCAAGACTATCTCGAGTCTCTTGGGGTTGTTCATGATTGTCTTTTACTGAATTTCTTCGACTCAATTTTTCTCTGACTCTCTCAGAATGTCACTTTGGATTGATGTCTTCATGTATCTCTATCCATGTCTATCTGAATCTTTATTCATGTCTATCTGATTACCTATCCATGTCTATCTAAATCTCTATCCATGTCTATCTGAATCTCTATCCATGCCCATCTGAATCTCTATCCATGTCTATCTGAATCTCTATCCATGCCCATCTGAATCTCTATCCATGTCTATCTAAATCTCTATCCATGTCTCTCTGAATCTCTATCCATGTCTGTCTGAATCTCTATCCATGTCTGTCTGAATCTCTATCCATGTCTATCTGAATCTCAATCCATGTCTATCTGAATCTCTATCCATGTCTGTCTGAATCTCTATCCATGTCTATCTGAATATATATCTATGTCTATCTGAATCTCTATCCATGTCTGTCTGAATCTCTATCCATGTCTTTCTGAATCTCTATCCATATCTGTCTGAATATCTGAAGGGGATTAGATTCAGATAGACATGGATCGCACAAGTATTCAGCCTATTTCCTAAGTTGTACATGTCTCTATCTAATCAACGTGAGCTCTGCAGCAAAAACGGAAGCAGCTTCCTTTTGTGCAGATCCTCCTAATGCTCCCTCACTGCATCTCTTGCCTAAGTGAGTTACCCGCCGTCTCTCGAATTCGATCCGTTTACCGTTCCTTACTTATCTCTTATCCTGTTGCTGCATTCACTCTGTCCGTGTGTCCGACATTGATCCAAACTATCCACTTGTCTACTAGCACACGTGACTTGATTGAGTAAGGGTGTAAACTCCGCCTTAGTGCGTATAGAATAATAGTACATATTAGGGCCATTCCCACTCTCTCTCTCCCTTTAAATGGCATAGTAACATCGGATGCTGACCGAGTGGTGAGTAGGAAGTCATAAGGGGAGAGAGAGAGTGAGAGTGGGAGGGAGAGAGTGAGAGTGGGAGGGAGAGAGTGAGAGTGGGAGGGAGAGAGTGAGAATGGGAGGGAGAGAGTGAGAATGGGAGGGAGAGAGTGAGAGTGGGAGGGAGAGAGTGAGAGTGGGAGGGAGAGGGTGAGAATGGGAGAGAGTGAGAGTGGGAGGGAGGGAGTGAGAATGGGAGGGAGGGAGAGTGAGAATAGGAGGGAGGGAGTGAGAATGGGAGGGAGAGTGAGAATGGGAGGGAGGGAGTGAGAATGGGAGGGAGTGAGAATGGGAGGGAGGGAGAGAGAATGGGAGGGAGGGAGTGAGAATGGGAGGGAGGGAGTGAGAATGGGAGGGAGGGAGGGAGAATGGGAGGGAGTGAGAATGGGAGGAAGTGAGAATGGGAGGGAGAGAGTGAGAATGGGAGGGAGGGAGTGAGAATGGGAGGGAGGGAGGGAGAATGGGAGGGAGTGAGAATGGGAGGAAGTGAGAATGGGAGGGAGAGAGTGAGAATGGGAGGGAGAGAGTGAGAATGGGAGGGAGAAAGTGAGAATGGGAGGGAGTGAGAGTGGGAGGGAGGGAGTGAGAATGGGAGGGAGGGAGGGAGAATGGGAGGGAGTGAGAATGGGAGGGAGAGAGTGAGAATGGGAGGGAGAAAGTGAGAATGGGAGGGAGGGAGTGAGAATGGGAGGGAGGGAGTGAGAATGGGAGGGAGGGAGGGAGAATGGGAGGGAGTGAGAATGGGAGGGAGAGAGTGAGAATGGGAGGGAGTGAGAATGGGAGGGAGGGAGTGAGAATGGGAGGGAGGGAGGGAGAATGGGAGGGAGTGAGAATGGGAGGAAGTGAGAATGGGAGGGAGAGAGTGAGAATGGGAGGGAGAAAGTGAGAATGGGAGGGAGGGAGTGAGAATGGGAGGGAGGGAGTGAGAATGGGAGGGAGAGAGGGAGAATGGGAGGGAGTGAGAATGGGGGGAGAGAGTGAGAATGGGAGGGAGAAAGTGAGAATGGGAGGAAGTGAGAATGGGAGGGAGAGAGTGAGAATGGGAGGGAGAAAGTGAGAATGGGAGGGAGGGAGTGAGAATGGGAGGGAGGGAGTGAGAATGGGAGGGAGAGAGGGAGAATGGGAGGGAGTGAGAATGGGGGGAGAGAGTGAGAATGGGAGGGAGAAAGTGAGAATGGGAGGGAGGGAGTGAGAATGGGAGGGAGGGAGTGAGAATGGGAGGGAGGGAGGGAGAATGGGAGGGAGAGAGTGAGAATGGGAGGGAGTGAGAATGGGAGGGAGGGAGTGAGAATGGGAGGGAGGGAGGGAGAATGGGAGGGAGTGAGAATGGGAGGAAGTGAGAATGGGAGGGAGAGAGTGAGAATGGGAGGGAGAAAGTGAGAATGGGAGGGAGGGAGTGAGAATGGGAGGGAGGGAGTGAGAATGGGAGGGAGAGAGGGAGAATGGGAGGGAGTGAGAATGGGGGGAGAGAGTGAGAATGGGAGGGAGAAAGTGAGAATGGGAGGGAGTGAGAGTGGGAGGGAGTGAGTAAGAGTGGGAGGGAGGGAGTGAGAATGGGAGGAAGTGAGAATGGGAGGGAGAGAGTGAGAATGGGAGGGAGAAAGTGAGAATGGGAGGGAGTGAGAGTGGGAGGGAGGGAGTGAGAGTGGGAGGGAGGGAGTGAGAATGGGAGGGAGAGAGGGAGAATGGGAGGGAGTGAGAATGGGGGGAGAGAGTGAGAATGGGAGGGAGAAAGTGAGAATGGGAGAGAGTGAGAGTGGGAGGGAGAGAGTGAGAGTGGGAGGGAGAGGGTGAGAATGGGAGAGAGTGAGAGTGGGAGGGAGGGAGTGAGAATGGGAGGGAGGGAGAGTGAGAATAGGAGGGAGGGAGTGAGAATGGGAGGGAGAGTGAGAATGGGAGGGAGGGAGTGAGAATGGGAGGGAGTGAGAATGGGAGGGAGGGAGAGAGAATGGGAGGGAGGGAGTGAGAATGGGAGGGAGGGAGTGAGAATGGGAGGGAGGGAGTGAGAATGGGAGGGAGTGAGAATGGGAGGAAGTGAGAATGGGAGGGAGAGAGTGAGAATGGGAGGGAGGGAGTGAGAATGGGAGGGAGGGAGGGAGAATGGGAGGGAGTGAGAATGGGAGGAAGTGAGAATGGGAGGGAGAGAGTGAGAATGGGAGGGAGAGAGTGAGAATGGGAGGGAGAAAGTGAGAATGGGAGGGAGTGAGAGTGGGAGGGAGGGAGTGAGAATGGGAGGGAGGGAGGGAGAATGGGAGGGAGTGAGAATGGGAGGGAGAGAGTGAGAATGGGAGGGAGAAAGTGAGAATGGGAGGGAGGGAGTGAGAATGGGAGGGAGGGAGTGAGAATGGGAGGGAGGGAGGGAGAATGGGAGGGAGTGAGAATGGGAGGGAGAGAGTGAGAATGGGAGGAGTGAGAATGGGAGGGAGGGAGTGAGAATGGGAGGGAGGGAGGGAGAATGGGAGGGAGTGAGAATGGGAGGAAGTGAGAATGGGAGGGAGAGAGTGAGAATGGGAGGGAGAAAGTGAGAATGGGAGGGAGGGAGTGAGAATGGGAGGGAGGGAGTGAGAATGGGAGGGAGAGAGGGAGAATGGGAGGGAGTGAGAATGGGGGAGAGAGTGAGAATGGGAGGGAGAAAGTGAGAATGGGAGGAAGTGAGAATGGGAGGGAGAGAGTGAGAATGGGAGGGAGAAAGTGAGAATGGGGGAGGGAGTGAGAATGGGAGGGAGAGAGGGAGAATGGGAGGGAGTGAGAATGGGGGAGAGAGTGAGAATGGGAGGGAGAAAGTGAGAATGGGAGGGAGGGAGTGAGAATGGGAGGGAGGGAGTGAGAATGGGAGGGAGGGAGGGAGAATGGGAGGGAGTGAGAATGGGAGGGAGAGAGTGAGAATGGGAGGGAGTGAGAATGGGAGGGAGGGAGTGAGAATGGGAGGGAGGGAGGGAGAATGGGAGGGAGTGAGAATGGGGGAAGTGAGAATGGGAGGGAGAGAGTGAGAATGGGAGGGAGAAAGTGAGAATGGGAGGGAGGGAGTGAGAATGGGAGGGAGGGAGTGAGAATGGGAGGGAGAGAGGGAGAATGGGAGGGAGTGAGAATGGGGGAGAGAGTGAGAATGGGAGGGAGAAAGTGAGAATGGGAGGGAGTGAGAGTGGGAGGGAGTGAGTGAGAGTGGGAGGGAGGGAGTGAGAATGGGAGGAAGTGAGAATGGGAGGGAGAGAGTGAGAATGGGAGGGAGAAAGTGAGAATGGGAGGGAGTGAGAGTGGGAGGGAGGGAGTGAGAATGGGAGGGAGAGAGTGAGAATGGGAGGGAGAGAGTGAGAATGGGAGGGAGAAAGTGAGAATGGGAGGGAGGGAGTGAGAATGGGAGGGAGGGAGTGAGAATGGGAGGGAGGGAGGGAGAATGGGAGGGAGTGAGAATGGGAGGGAGAGAGTGAGAATGGGAGGGAGTGAGAATGGGAGGGAGGGAGTGAGAATGGGAGGGAGGGAGGGAGAATGGGAGGGAGTGAGAATGGGAGGAAGTGAGAATGGGAGGGAGAGAGTGAGAATGGGAGGGAGAAAGTGAGAATGGGAGGGAGGGAGTGAGAATGGGAGGGAGGGAGTGAGAATGGGAGGGAGAGAGGGAGAATGGGAGGGAGTGAGAATGGGGGAGAGAGTGAGAATGGGAGGGAGAAAGTGAGAATGGGAGGAAGTGAGAATGGGAGGGAGAGAGTGAGAATGGGAGGGAGAAAGTGAGAATGGGAGGGAGGGAGTGAGAATGGGAGGGAGAGAGGGAGAATGGGAGGGAGTGAGAATGGGGGAGAGAGTGAGAATGGGAGGGAGAAAGTGAGAATGGGAGGGAGGGAGTGAGAATGGGAGGGAGGGAGTGAGAATGGGAGGGAGGGAGGGAGAATGGGAGGGAGTGAGAATGGGAGGGAGAGAGTGAGAATGGGAGGGAGTGAGAATGGGAGGGAGGGAGTGAGAATGGGAGGGAGGGAGGGAGAATGGGAGGGAGTGAGAATGGGAGGAAGTGAGAATGGGAGGGAGAGAGTGAGAATGGGAGGGAGAAAGTGAGAATGGGAGGGAGGGAGTGAGAATGGGAGGGAGGGAGTGAGAATGGGAGGGAGAGAGGGAGAATGGGAGGGAGTGAGAATGGGGGGAGAGAGTGAGAATGGGAGGGAGAAAGTGAGAATGGGAGGGAGTGAGAGTGGGAGGGAGTGAGTGAGAGTGGGAGGGAGGGAGTGAGAATGGGAGGAAGTGAGAATGGGAGGGAGAGAGTGAGAATGGGAGGGAGAAAGTGAGAATGGGAGGGAGTGAGAGTGGGAGGGAGGGAGTGAGAATGGGAGGGAGAGAGTGAGAATGGGAGGGAGAGAGTGAGAATGGGAGGGAGGGTGTGAGAATTAGAGGGAGGGAGTGAGAATGGGAGGGAGAGAGTGAGAATGGGAGGGAGGGAGTGAGAATGGGAGGGAGGGAGGGAGAATGGGAGGGAGTGAGAATGGGAGGAAGTGAGAATGGGAGGGAGAGAGTGAGAATGGGAGGGAGAAAGTGAGAATGGGAGGGAGTGAGTGAGAATGGGAGGGAGGGAGTGAGAATGGGAGGGAGAGAGGGAGAATGGGAGGGAGTGAGAATGGGGGGAGAGAGTGAGAATGGGAGGGAGAAAGTGAGAATGGGAGGAAGTGAGAATGGGAGGGAGAGAGTGAGAATGGGAGGGAGAAAGTGAGAATGGGAGGGAGGGAGTGAGAATGGGAGGGAGAGAGGGAGAATGGGAGGGAGTGAGAATGGGGGGAGAGAGTGAGAATGGGAGGGAGAAAGTGAGAATGGGAGGGAGGGAGTGAGAATGGGAGGGAGAGAGTGAGAATGGGAGGGAGGGAGGGAGAATGGGAGGGAGTGAGAATGGGAGGGAGAGAGTGAGAATGGAGGGAGTGAGAATGGGAGGGAGGGAGTGAGAATGGGAGGGAGGGAGGGAGAATGGGAGGGAGTGAGAATGGGAGGAAGTGAGAATGGGAGGAGAGAGTGAGAATGGGAGGGAGAAAGTGAGAATGGGAGGGAGGGAGTGAGAATGGGAGGGAGGGAGTGAGAATGGGAGGGAGAGAGGGAGAATGGGAGGGAGTGAGAATGGGGGGAGAGAGTGAGAATGGGAGGGAGAAAGTGAGAATGGGAGGGAGTGAGAGTGGGAGGGAGTGAGTGAGAGTGGGAGGGAGGGAGTGAGAATGGGAGGAAGTGAGAATGGGAGGGAGAGAGTGAGAATGGGAGGGAGAAAGTGAGAATGGGAGGGAGTGAGAGTGGGAGGGAGGGAGTGAGAATGGGAGGGAGAGAGTGAGAATGGAGGGAGAGAGTGAGAATGGGAGGGAGGGTGTGAGAATTAGAGGGAGGGAGTGAGAATGGGAGGGAGGGAGTGAGAATGGGAGGGAGAGAGTGAGAATGGGAGGGAGGGAGTGAGAATGGGAGGGAGGGAGTGAGAATGGGAGGGAGGGAGTGAGAATGGGAGGGAGTGAGAATGGGAGGGAGGGAGTGAGAATGGGAGGGAGGGAGTGAGAATGGGAGGGAGGGAGTGAGAGTGGGAGGGAGGGAGTGAGAGTGGGAGGGAGAGAGTGAGAATGGGAGGGAGGGAGTGAGAATGGGAGGGAGGGAGTGAGAATGGGAGGGAGTGAGAATGGGAGGGTGAGAGTGAGAGTGGGAGGGAGAGAGTGAGAATGGGATGGAGAGTGAGAATGGGAGAGTGGGTATTTGATATGCAGGGCGACAGGATCCCGCTCTCCCTAATTCGACTCACTCTAGAGCAACATCCATGCAATTCCCCTGGCTGATAAAAACCGAGTCTCAACAACTGATTGTTTCTGCTACTAAACTGGTTTCTGAGCAGCATCACGGATTATGTTTCTGAAAATCGTTGAGAAAATTGTTTTTTCTTCGGCGCATATCCGGTGCCGAACTTATCAGGTTTCTTGTTTGTTTTGCTTCACTTCTGTCTGCCTGTGTGTCTGGCTGTCCGACTGACTGACTGTCTGTCTGTCTGTCTGGCTGTCCGACTGACTGACTGTCTGTTTGTCTGTTTGTCTGTCTGTCTGTCTGTCTGTCTGTCTGTCTGTCTGTCTGTCTGTCTGTCTGTCTGTCTGTCTGATTGTCTGTCTGTCTGTCTGGCTGTCCGACTGACTGACTGTCTGTCTGTCTGTCTGTCTGTCCGACTGACTGACTGTCTGTCTGTCTGTCTGTCTGTCTGTCTGTCTGTCTGTCTGTCTGTCTGTCTGTCTGTCTGGCTGGCTGTCGTCTGTCTGGTCTATTTGTTTGTCTGTTTGTCTGTTTGTCTGTCTGTCTGTCTGTCTGTCTGTCTGTCTGTCTGTCTGTCTGTCTGATTGTCTGTCTGTCTGTCTGGCTGTCCGACTGACTGACTGTCTGTCTGTCTGTCTGGCTGTCCGACTGACTGACTGACTGTCTGTCTGTCTGTCTGTCTGTCCGACTGACTGACTGTCTGTCTGTCTGTCTGTCTGTCTGTCTGTCTGTCTGTCTGGCTGGCTGTCGTCTGTCTGGTCTATTTGTTTGTCTATTTGTCTGTTTGTCTGTCTGTCTGTCTGTCTGTCTGTCTGTCTGTCTGTCTGTCTGTCCGCCTGCCTGTCTGTCTGTCTCCCAGCACCCAGCCGCAGTGCAGCAGCCTCTGTCCATCCTTGCCATTTTCAAGTCGCTGCAAATCGACGAAGCGGCTTCGCAGCTGCGCGCCAGGCTGGCGAAACAGCGGCAGCGCCGAGACGACCTGCTGGCTTCCTCGACGAGTGGCACCGAGGCGCAAAGAACCAAAGTGAGTCCCTCTGTGAGCCAGGAAGGTCAGGGAGGGAAGGGAGGTGGTAAAGAGATGTCAGGTATGAGTAAGCATGTCTATGGAAAAATGTGTATAGACACACCGAGGGTGTAAATTACAATATCACCGATTTCCCTCAGGTGGCGACACTGACGGTGCAGATCGATCACCTGGAGCTGCGGCTACAGCAGGTGCTAGAAAATCCCAGCTGAAGTTTGTGACCTCTTCCTGTTTCTGGACTATTTAAAAATTGATGAACAATAGTTAAAATAAAAATGCAAACTTTAGTGTTTCTTAAAGTTTTTGCTATTTATATTGTGTGCTGCCC
>NIVC01000507.1:0-77500 GCA_002269645.1 Macrostomum lignano | reverse complement strand
ATTATTGTACCTCATACTATTGTACGAGTACTCGGGATTACTTAATGTGACACTGCCAGTGACACCCAATCTGACATTGTCAGTGCAGACACCTAATCTGACATTGTCAGTGACACCCAATCTGACATTGCCAGTGACACCCAATCTGACATTGTCAGTGACACCGAATCACCCATTTTAGTACTAAAGTACACCAAGAGAAGGCGGAGTTCTAAGTGAAGTCAGATCTTTAATAATGATAATTAACTGCTACTGTCATATTGAATTAGCAAGCCTCACCTGAATCGGAGCGTCTCCGCAATCTCAGGCTGATCGCGTCCGCCAATTCGTTGATTGCGACAGACAGTCGGCCTCGAATATGACTGAACAGCTGGGACATTGCAGTCGCTGGCAACGCCTGCTTGTGTGGACTGTTGCGAATGTCGCAGGGGGCCCTAGCTCCTGTAATACGACTAAATTGATATCCTGATCTCCTAAGAACTATTCAAAACATTGATATCACAATCGTGATGGGCAGAGGACCTCCGATTTACCGAATGGGTTCACATCAGACATTTGCCCAAACTGACTTCGAAGAGGAAAAGAAGACAATTACTGAAATCTGATCAGCCAAGCTCTGCACATTACAGACGTTGATCCTCCAGGCATACTTAGGGAAATGTATGGAGGCTGGCTCTCACATGAACAGGTCGGGAGAGTACGAGCTGAACTATAACTTCTTTAATTTTTATTAGATTACAGATTACATTTCGGCTTTTGTTTTAGTTTAAATTGCAGCAGGTCGCTTCGCAGATTCAACTGAGGCCAATTGTGGCTAATTGACATTTACTGGATCTAGTGTTACATAACTGTCCACTGAGCAGTCGTTGATCAATATTAGTGACCTCATACTATTGACGAGTACTGGGAACTAATGTGAACTGCCAAGTGCCAATCTGACATTTCAGTGCAACAAATCTGAATTGTCAGTGTAACCCAATCTGCATTGCCATGACACCCAATCTGACATTGTCATGACAGAATCATTTTTCTGTACACCATAAAAAGTTCTAATGAAGCAGATCTAAGATAATTAAACTGTCTATGAATTAGCAGCTTCCCTTCGAGCGTCTCCGCTCTCACCTGTCCTTCCCAATTGTGTTGGGACTCGCCTCTATGTGCATGGGACATTAGCAGGTCAACGTTGCTTCCTTAATCAATGCACAGCTATTTATGCTTTCGAGTTGCCTCTCAATGTTAGTCAATGTAATAAGTAAACATACGAGATTGATGTTTACTTTCGTCTAAAGCACAGGCCCGGAGAATCAATTCAAAGCAATGAAATCATCACGACTTCGGACAAAGCCCGTGACGTCACAAGTAATTTGCACTCGCTCCACAGTTGTAGGGGTTTGCAGCCTAGTGGCTAGAGCGTAGGACCAGTTCACCCAGCTGTACAATGGGTGCCAGCATTAGCTGAGGTAATTGAGGGTGTGTGGCGACCCCCCCCCCAGTCCTTGGACTGAACAGCCGTACGCAGCCTTTAGTTGTGCCTCGCAACGCTCATTCCGAAACCGTCACTAGCGACAACACACTATTCTTCAGAAGGACATTTAATGTCAAATATAAAAAATCAATGTCAAAGTCACAAACAGCAATAGTTTTACTCGACCCAGTAACCACTAAAACATGTAGTTATTAGCTAGGCATTGATTTTAATAACATCACTAATTTTTATATTTGATCCAACAGATATAATAAACAGACAAACAAATTATCGAGAAAAGACTTTGCTCTAACTGAATACATACTATTGTATTAGTACATATTAGTACATCTATATTGTAGTCAAAGTCAACAGTGTCCAAGTTGCATATGAATAATGACGAAGACAAACTCAACACACAAACTCGTACAAGATTTCGGGTAAGGGTCACCAAATAAGGAATAATTTGAGTCTTGCATGTCTTTTTTTCAAAACTATTTCATTACTTGCCATGGCACCCTAGTTGCTGGCCACCGACTCCCGGTAGTTCGAACTGATCTTATCGAACTCCGTTTCCTGAAATGCGAAGTTGCCGAACAGGAATAGTAAGGATTAGCAGAAACAGATAGAAATACGGACAGACAGAAACAGTCAATAATACAGACAGAAACAGTCAATAATACAGACAGAAACAGACACAAATAAAGACAGAAACAGACACTAATACAGACAGAAACAGACACTAATACAGACAGAAACAGACACAAATACAGACAGAAACTGATAACAAACAGACAGAAACAGACACTAATACAGACAGAAACAGACACTAATACAGACAGAAACAGTCAATAATACAGACAGAAACAGACACTAATACAGACAGAAACAGACACAAATACAGACAGACACAGAAACAAATACAGACAGAAACAGACACAAATACAGACAGAAACAGACACTAATACAGACAGAAACAGACACAAATACAGACAGAAACAGACACAAATACAGACAGAAACTGATAACAAACAGACAGAAACAGACACTAATACAGACAGAAACAGACACAAATACAGACAGAAACTGATAACAAACAGACAGAAACAGACACTAATACAGACAGAAACAGACACTAATACAGACAGAAACAGTCAATAATACAGACAGAAACAGACACTAATACAGACAGAAACAGACACAAATACAGACAGAAACAGAAACAAATACAGACAGAAACAGTCACTAATACAGACAGAAACAGACACAAATACAGACAGAAACAGACACTAATACAGACAGAAACAGACACAAATACAGACAGAAACAGACACAAATACAGACAGAAACAGACACTAATACAGACAGAAACAGAAACTAATACAGACAGAAACAACGCTCATTCCGAAACCGTCACTAGCGACAACACACTATTCTTCAGAAGGACATTTAATGTCAAATATAAAAAATCAATGTCAAAGTCACAAACAGCAATAGTTTTACTCGACCCAGTAACCACTAAAACATGAATATAGTTATTAGCTAGGCATTGATTTTAATAACATCACTAATTTTTATATTTGATCCAACAGATATAATAAACAGACAAACAAATTATCGAGAAAAGACTTTGCTCTAACTGAATACATACTATTGTATTAGTACATATTAGTACATCTATATTGTAGTCAAAGTCAACAGTGTCCAAGTTGCATATGAATAATGACGAAGACAAACTCAACACACAAACTCGTACAAGATTTCGGGTAAGGGTCACCAAATAAGGAATAATTTGAGTCTTGCATGTCTTTTTTTCAAAACTATTTTACCACTCGCCATGGCACCTAGTTGCTGGCCACCGACTCCCGGTAGTTCGAACTGATCTTATCGAACTCCGCTTCCTGAAATGCGAAGTTGCCGAACAGAAATAGTAAGGAAGGATTAGCAGAAACAGATAGAAATACGGACAGACAGAAACAGACAATAATACAGACAAATACAGACAGACAGAAACAGACAATAATACAGACAAATACAGACAGACAGAAACAGACACCAATGCAGACAGAAACTAATAACAAACACAGACAGAAACAGATAACAAAACAGCCAGAAACAGATAACAAACAGACAGAAACAGACACTAATACAGACAGAAACAGACACAAATACAGACAGAAACAGACACAAATACAGACAGAAACAGAAACAAACACAGACAGAAACAGACACTAATACAGACAGAAACAGACACAAATACAGACAGAAACAGACACAAATATAGACAGAAACAGACACCAATACAGACAGAAACAGACACCAATACAGACAGAAACAGACACAAATACAGACAGAAACAGACACAAATACAGACAGAAACAGACACCAATGCAGACAGAAACTAATAACAAACACAGACAGAAACAGATAACAAAACAGCCAGAAACAGATAACAAACACAGACAGAAACAGACACCAATACAGACAGAAACAGACACAAATACAGACAGAAACAGACACAAATACAGACAGAAACAGACACCAATACAGACAGAAACAGACACCAATACAGATAGAAACTAATAACAAACACAGACAGAAACAGATAACAAAACAGCCAGAAACAGATAACAAACACAGACAGAAACAGACACTAATACAGACAGAAACAGACACAAATACAGACAGAAACAGACACAAATACAGACAGAAACAGAAACAAACACAGACAGAAACAGACACAAACACAGACAGAAACAGACACCAATACAGACAGAAACAGACACCAATACAGACAGAAACAGAACAAATACAGACAGAAACAGACAAATACAGACAGAAACAGACACCAATACAGATAGAAACTAATAACAAACACAGACAGAAACAGATAACAAAACAGCCAGAAACAGATAACAAACACAGACAGAAACAGACACAAATACAGACAGAAACAGACACAAACACAGACAGAAACAGACACAAACACAGACAGAAACAAGCAGCTACACTCATACCTTGGCAATGAAGTCCTGCACCCAGGGATGCGACCGGTACGAGTCCTTCAACTGAGACACATACCGACCGCACACGTCGGCCTCCTTGCCCAGATGCTGCGACAGCACAATCATATTAACAAGCGTGTCCGGGTGATTGCAGTCTTTGTCCAGAGCCTCCTGCAGCACGGGCTCGGCCTCCTCCCAGCGGCCAAGACACATGAGAGCTGAAGCCTTGCCATTGAGCAGAGAACTGGTGCTGCCATACTTGTCAATCAACTCTTGATAGGCGTAAAATGCGTCCTGTAGTTTCTCACCGCCTCCAGAGTGAATGCCAACTTGAGCAGTGGCTAGCTGGGTCAGCGTGGAGTCCTCGTCTACTGCCTGTTGTGTTTTGATACTTTCTTTTAGAATTCGATACATAAATATTCGCTATGCTACTGATTTGTTAGTAGCAATAAAAATCAACATTAACTAGTTCAACTGAGACCCCAACGATAAATTACAGCAATTTTATGCAACATTTAACTATAAACAAATAAATATTAAACCAGTTAGACTAAAATTAAAATACGTACCTCCGAGAAAGCCTAAAGTTTATAGTATAGTCAAAAGAAATTAATATATTCGATACTAATAATACTAAATATTATACAAACTTTATAAACAGGAAATTGACAGTTTTTATGCAAAAAAATCGGCAAATAGTACTACTAAGCTACTAATAGTAAGTCCGAGTACATGCAGTGATTAATTTAATATGTAATTATTAAAAAAAATTCGCTAGCCAACCTGCATTCTGGCCAGCTCTTTGCGGGCCACGTCCGGCCGATCGATGGAGAGCAGAGTCTGGATGGCCAGGGCCAGGCACTCGATGTGCTCAGTCTGGTGCAGCAGGCGCAGCGCAGAGTCGGAGTCCTTGGAAAGGGGGTTTGGGAAAATATTTTTACATTGTTATTTTTATGAGCTGTATCTAAGAAATAGCGAGGAACTAAAGATGTTGAAGGCTGGCCCAGCAACTGAGGATCTGGGAGGCTGGCCCAGCTGAACTGAGGATCTGAGAGGCTGGATCAGTAACTGAGGATCTGGGAGGCTGGCCCAGTAACTGAGGATCTGGGAGGCTGGCCCAGTAACTGAGGATCTGGGAGGCTGGCCCAGCAACTGAGGATCTGAGAGGCTGGCCCAACAACTGATGATCTGCGAGGCTTGTAGCCCAACAACTGAGGATCTGGGAGGCTGGCCCAGCAACTGAGGATCTGGGAGGCTGGTAGCCCAACAACTGAGTTCTGGGAGGCTGGCCCAGCAACTGAGGATCTGGGAGGCTGGTAGCCCAACAACTGAGGATCTGGGAGGCTGGCCCAGCAACTGAGGATCTGGGAGCTGTTCCCATGTCTCACATTCTCATAGAGGAACACGGTGGCCGCCATGAGCAGACTGATATAATCATTCTCGCCCAGACTGCCGCTCATTTTCTCATTCAGGCTGGCGAGAATCGACGGCCGCTTGTCCGGCGAAGCCAAATAGTCGGCCAGCAGCCGGACAGACTGCAGCTCAGCTGCTGAGCTCCGGTTCACAGCGTCCAGCACTACAGCGTATTTGCGCTGGCCAATGTAGGCTCGGTAAAGAAATGCATCGCGCTGAGTGGTCAGCTGACTGTCGGCTGTCTATGGAATTGGAATTTGAGTCATCCACAGGTGAATTTGTACCACTAAGTTGCCATCACGTCACTAGAGTCGCAAATTCTATTGTTAGCACTTTAGATGCAATTCAGAATTTTTAAAGTACAAAATGTCAACTTTTATTAAATCGTTATTTAATGAAAATTGATAAAAATAAAGCATGCAAAGATTGAGGTGTCAACATTTTAAATGATCTCTCGGCAACATGAATTGGAAATTGATGTAATTGTATCACAAAGTGTATCATTGATATATGCAGCATGTAAAATTTTAGATGGTTGCCTCCCCCCCCCCCAACCAAAATACTTTGATAGAACATATTGTGCTCCCTAAAAATCTAAATCTGTGCCCTTTAAACTTGATTTTTCACTCTTTACACACATTTTTTGGCCTCTAAACTTGATTTTTTGCTCCAAACATGCATATTTGTGCCCCTTAGCTTAAAAATTGGCACCCTTCATACTTATGTTGGTGCCCAAAACTTGGACTATCCCCCAAAAATTAAATTCTAGATTTGCCACTGCTTTTCTATAAAGTTTCCACTAGTTTTAATTATGCAATTTTTTATATAACCTAAAATAAAACATAATTTAAAAAATGCATATATAGCTCATATATAAACTTCAAGTATTTAGCTGCTATTTTGAGCTTTGTGTTATTTTGTATTTTATTAGATTTTCTAATGTTAGGGCCTATTGGCATTGTAGTCTAGCTATATATTTGACAATTTGAATGTAGACCTTGGCATACAAATTTGTAATTATCTTCATGCACAATGCACCAAGGGCAAATTTAAGGGGGGGGGAGACTGTGCTCCTCCCTCCTTGTGGCTAGCAATAATGGCACTGCTACCATCAAATCCAACAAGGGACCTCACCACCAAGTTTCAGGATCATGTACCTATGTATGCCAGAACAAAATTTGCTTTCCTAGCCCCTATATGCCTATGTATGCTAAAGGACTTATATCACACATAAAAATATGCCAAGACAAAAACAAAACATTAAAAACTATATTTTGAAGTTTGTGATTTTTTTATCTTTGCAAAAATAGGTAAATAGAAACTTACTACTATTCTATTGAACTGTAAACAACTAGTTTATTTTAAATGTTTTTGTTTTAGCTTTACATTTTTTTAAAAGTTGAGTTCACATTTTTAAATTCAGTTTTTTATTCATTTCTAGGAGATATTCTTTTTTAGATCAAAATATTCTTTTTAGACCAAAATTTAGCTACTTGAACTATGCATACAGAGGCTATGCTAAAATTAAACTTAGTTATTTTTGTACACTAACTAGACAAAAAATGACTAGGGACTCGGAACTTGGTTCCACTTGCTATCTTAGCAATCTTTGTATGCCAAGCTATATGCCAAGCCAAGCCATAGTTCAGAAGGCAACACAACTGCTGGGATTTCCTAGGATTGGCATACATTGGGATTTCCCAACATACAACAAGGGTCTAACCATTTTTTAATATGTATTAGGGTATATCCCAGCATATATAACATGTATATATTGTGTCAAATCATAATTTTTTGTATTGGTGCACAAACCTAGCTCACAAATGAGGTCTTGTCATTTTTTCTGGCATTAAACCCAGTGTACATTAAACCTTAGACTTGCAAGCACTTTTGTGCTATGATCTTTTGTGATTATTGCAGCAGCCTTGATTGCCACCAATGTCACAAAAGCTGATCCATTGCTTGTGACCATCAGCAAATGGTTCTACAAGTTTTGTTGTGGCCAAGACTCATTGGAAGTTGAGGAGTGTACAGGCCTACCTTCAACTGTCATAATACCAGAAACAGTTTCTCGTGTCTGCCAGCTAGTTGAAGCTGATAGGCAGATAACCTACAAGGAGATTGAGACATCCCTGGGCATCCATTTGCTGGCAATTGCCAAAATCCTTCACAATCACATCGGCTTATGCAAGCTGACTAGTTACACAGGAGCACCAGCAAGCAAATGGTCGCGACTTTTTTCTGTCGCTTAGGCACATTGCGACTGTGTGGTTGCTAGATCAGTGCATGGTGACTGCAGCCTAGAATACTAGTGTCTGCTCACTTTGAGAAGCAATGAAAATTTCAACTTCATAGCTGCTTCTATTTAGATGTAGCTAAAAACTTTTGTAATGCCTCTTATATATCTATGATTTTGTACAAAAATTTCATCATTGGTCTTTTATATATTTTAAATCTATCTTTGAAATCTATATTCTAGGCTGCAAAGGTGATACATTTTTAAGCATAATAAGATACCATTAATGAATTCTTTATAGTAATATGCAATTAGTAGTATTTTATATTAATATATTAGTTGAAATAAAAATTTAATACTACAGTTTACCTAAATAATTGCACATTTAAATTTAGCCTAACCAAACCCTAAGGCAAGGCCCTACTCTAGCCAGTGTGCGGATCATGTACCCGTGTACGCCGGAAAAAATTCGGGTGTCAAGGACTTTGTACGCCAGTGTACGCCAAAAACAAAAAGTTGCACTAAAATGTACACCAAAAATTCCTAAAAAAGGTCATTTGGTTTTCACGAGTAGAGTTTTCTAAGAAAGGCTTTCATATGAAAAGTGTTTTTAAAATATTACGAATATTTTCAATTTAAACAAAGCTAAATTATACCTACAAAAAAGATGATGCAAAATTAATACTCTTAGCAAAAAATTACACTAATTTTATTTATTATTAATTTAAAAGAAGCTAAAAGTTTATCACTGACGATATTAATTTTCCTTTACTTTACTTAAAAATGTTAATTTATATTACAATTTTCATGCATGGCATGAATTTATTCACCAAAATTTGTATGCCAAAAAAGTATACGTGGCTGTGTTACTTGTGTACGCCAATAGTCTACGCCAACAAAGTGCGCTAGGGGTTGTGTACGCCGATTGTGTACGCCAAGGACTTAGGGTGGCCGTTTTGTACGCCGGAAAAGTTCCGGCGTACATGCATACCATCCGCAACCTGGTACTCTAGATTATGTTGAATGCTCACTAGAATTTTTGCTAGAACCTAATGCACATAGGAAAATTCTACTCTAGTGTGAATAACATCTTTTAGAGTATAAAACCTATACAAAATTGCACCTAATATTGATTTAATTTAAACAATATCAAAATTTCAATTTTCTACAAAAAAGAAATGATTAGGCCTATATAAGAGGTAGATACTATTTTATTGCAGAAATATCCTTTCAATCTTTAATTCCACTTGCTACCTCGACCAACAAAGATATATAAAAAATAATATTTTGACTCATGTAATACCACAAAATTTTGAATAGACAACATCAAATTGTAAAATTGCATGCTTAAATTTAACAATGACTTTTTAAGCACAAAGACAATGAGAAATAAAAATAGTTTAGTATACAGTTTCAACGTCATTTTTCATACCTTGACTTTCTGGCATTCATTTATGCACTGCTGATAATTTCCAAGATAAAAATTATTTTTTACTTCAAAAAGAGGGTCGATCTCATGTGTGTCTGCCATCTCTGACGAAAGTTAATTGCTTGAAATATATTGGTAAACACTTAACAACTTAAGCACCAACAAAAAACAATGGAATAAAGATTACTTCTCTTATAAAAGCTATACTAAACGATCTTGGAGTCTTCGTTCTGTTTGGCAGTACGCGCAGCTGACTGTATTCGACGAAATTATTTAAATTGAAGCTGACGTTGACGATATTTAAAATAAAATAGTAACACAATATGTGTTGTTGATATTCTAAAATAAACAAAAATTAATTACGCTTGTAAAAATAATACTCTCCGTTTTTCTCCTAAAATTGCTCCAATTACACATTAGGTAACTGATTGTGTTTTAATAGTGCGTTTAAAGCCGTTAAGAGTTGACAGTCAAGAATAAATATCTGCTAGACGAACTGTTTGCTCCTGTAGGATTTAATTTAATTGTTTATGCGTTATTCATTTCATAGTGGTATAAATATTAAGTATAATCCTTTCACCAGCGTTGTAATTATATTCTATGACGTATCTCTGAAAAATTAAAGCCAGAAGTCGCTCGATCTGGTCCAAGCGACACGATCTCTGCTGTCTTTTTCTGTAGCATGGTTGAGGAGACGATGAGTCATCACCAATACAGCTCAAAGACTTTGTTGTTCTTGTTGTTACATGTTGCTCCGCTATATTTTTGGAGCCATGTGGGGTGCATGTTTTTTCATATACCGATCTATACTTTATTTTATATTAGCCATCAAAACTTTACCTTAGAATAACGAAACCTCAAAATCTCAGACATAGCTGATGTGTTTGGGAGTCGTGTTTAAATCGTTGGTTCGTTACTCGTATATTTGTTGAAATAAAGCAAGAGCTCGTCAATCGTTTCGTGCTTGTTCCTATCCAAAGAGTATTGAGGTCGCCTAGTATAGAGTGCCAATAAGGAAGAAAATCTGAAGCCTATTTTTAGAATCCACCCACCCCTCCGGTCACCAAGCTTTTTAGTCTATGGCACAAGTTGTGGCTAGAATAGTGTACAAAGCCGATGCTCAGAAATATAAGACATTTCACACTTAGAAAATGCATGTATCAAATAAGCAAGACAACATCGCTCAGACTCAGTTGCCGTCGTCGATACACAACTTGTGCCATAGACTAAAAAGCTTGGTGACCGGAGGGGGTGGGTGGATTCTA
Source organism: Macrostomum lignano (assembly GCA_002269645.1). NCBI lineage: Eukaryota > Metazoa > Platyhelminthes > Macrostomidae > Macrostomum > Macrostomum lignano. Next base: position 66,687 of record NIVC01000507.1, on the reverse strand, counting down.
AAAACCGGCTTCAGATTTTCATCCTTATTGGCACTCTATACTAGGCGACCTCAATACTCTTTGTTTCTATCTATCTTGCCGCTCGTACGCATTTTATCAATTGAGGGCCTGTAAGCCAAGCGTTTACCCATAAACTGATACGTGGCTGCTCACAGCCACACATCATCTTCCCCTTCCCTCAAAAAAGCTCGCGTTACAGTTCAGATTTGACAGATCCATCGTTCGGCTGGGATGCCTTTGTTCCGACGTTCCGACCGGCGCTGAGGCTGCTGCTGTATACTACTAGGCATGTCCGCTTACCTCCACTGCTGCCGGTGGTGGGTGCCTGAACGGAACCAGGTTTCGGGCTGTCCAAATCTTCCCGTTGTCCAGCCGGTAGGTGAAGTTTCCAACGACTTTGTCGATGCGGAAGGTGGAGGTGAATGGCGACTTGCCCTTTGGTACGTGGAGCAATCGTATGCGTACTACATGTAGGTCGCCGACTTTGAAATGCTTCCGGAAAGTCGTGTGGTGTCCTCGATTGGCCATGAAATCTGGTATTGTACCCGGCTTGTCCATAGATTGTCGGGGTTGAAAGTTTGTTCGGATGTTCCTGCCGAGCAAAAGTTTTGCTGGGGAGTCCCTTTTTTCGTTTGGTGTAGCGCGGTAGCTAAATAGCGTTTGCTGTATTCCGTTCTCGAAGCTTTTCTTGTCTGCTTCAAACGTCTGAGCAGCATGTTTCAGTGTTCTGTTGAATACCTCCACTTTCCCGTTTCTTCGCGGCTCGTAAAGTGGGACGCATTCTTGCCGTATGTCTCGGGTGGCCAGAAATTCCTTCATCTCCTTGGACACGAAACTGCTTCCGTTGTCCGAAACAAGCGTATCAGGATTTCCGAACCTATCGAACACCTCAGTTGGCCACTTGATTATCCTGGGCGAGCTCGTCTCTCCAGTTAGCAGGACTTCTGGGTATGATGAAAAATAATCTATTAGTACGACAATGAACCGCTGATTGTGAGGGGCGGTCGCAAAAGGGCCGGTGATGTCGATCGCCAGCTTTGACCAAGGTCGGTCAGGTTTGTCGATTGGTCCGCCGTCCGGTACGATGGTCTTGTGTGCTTTGGCGCTGTCCTGACAGGGTAGGCAGAATTTTACATGGTTTGTGATTGCATCGTCCATGCCAGGCCACCAGTAAGCTGGTCGTAGCAATCGCTTCATTTGTACTATTCCAGGGTGACCTTCGTGGGCACGCCTTAGAATTTGTTGTCTCAGTTTGTTCGGTGGAATGATTTTCTCAGCTCGAAACAAAATTCCGTTTGCAGTTGTCAGTTCGTGTTGGACCTGTGCAAATGGCCTGAGCTCTGGTTGCGTTTTGTCAATGGTCCTAGAGCTCTTTATCGCCTCCGCGACCTTCTGGAGTGTTTCGTCGGTTTTCGTGAGCTCCTGGAGACTTCTTGCACAAATGTTATTCGAATTTGAGGCCAGAATTCTTTTGATCGTCAGCTCGTCTTCGATGTCGACGCACTTCGCCCCATCGTCAACTGGTAGTCGTGAGAGTGCGTCAGCCACTCGGTTCGTGCTTCCTGGTTTGTACTCAATCGCATAGTCGAACTCAGATAGTCGTACTAGCCACCGGGTAAATTTTGCAGACTTCGTTTTGTTGCTGTGGTGCTGCAGCAAACTTGTTAGTGCTGAGTGGTCTGTTTGTAGTATGAAGTGTCGACCAATTAGATACTTGGCAAAGTGCTCGCATGCCCAGACACACGCAAGGGCTTCGCGCTCGTTGACAGCGTAGTTGCGCTCCCGTTCGGATAGGGTATGGGAGGCGAATGCGATCGGAACTTCTGCACCATCCGGCTGCCGCTGTGCCAGCACCGCTCCGATTCCCACGTCGGAAGCATCGGTGGTTAGGATTGTAACCAGGTTCGGGTCGAAAATTGCGAGTTCTAGCTGTTCTTGCAGCAATTTTTTGTCTCGTCAAACGCTCCTTGTTGATCGTTTGTCCAGGCGAATCGTTGGTTTTGTCTCGTTAGCCTTCTTAGTGGCTCAGTTACAGTCGCAAGGTCTGGGACGAAATTCGAGTGGTAGTTGATCAGACCTAGGAATGAGCGCAGTTCGGTTACGTTCTTGGGCACTGGCGTGTTGTTTATCGCAGCTAGCTTCCCGGGGTCAGACTCTATACGCCCTTGTTCGTTGATAATGTAGCCCAAAAACGGTACGCGTTCGTGGCGGAACATAGACTTCGCAGTGTTGATGCGGAAGTCCTTTTCATGCAGGAGTTTAAGCACTTTTCGAAGCTCTTCGTCGTGCTCCGCTATCGTACTTCCAAATACGAGGATATCGTCAATGTAAGCAATCGTGCGATCGCAATCTTTTAGCGTGTTGCTGACGCATCGTTGAAAAACCGATGCAGAGTCGACGAGACCCATAGGCAATCTGTTGTACGCGTAAAGTCCGATCGGTGTAGCTGTCGTTGTCAGGTGCTTGCTTTCTTCGTCCAGTTTAATGTGGAAATAGGCACGGTTCAGGTCAATCTTGGACTTGTATCGGGCACCGTGTAGTTTCAAAAACAATTCGTTAATGTTTGGGACGGGGTGTCGGTCGGGTATCACGAATTTATTCAAGTGAGAGAGGTCGGTTGTGATCCGAACTCCACCGTCAGCTTTCCACACGGTTACTAGCCCGTTCACCCATGAGCTCTTCTCAGTCTGGCTCCAGATGCCTGCCTTTTCCATCTTTTTGATCTCCTCGATGGCTGCCTCTTTCCGAGCTAGGAGAATCGTCCGTATAGGAGTGCACTTGGGGACGGAGTCGCTATTGATGGTAATTTTGTGAACATAGCCTGGAAATGTCCCAAGCGATTCGTCTGACAGCTTTGGGAACTCATTATGATCGAGCAGGGCTGTTCACTAACTGCTGAAACCTTCATCGAAGATCCGTCGAATTTTAGTCCCATTGCTGTAATCAGGTCGAGTCCAACGACTGGCTTTAGGTGGTTCTTTGTCACAAACAAATTGGCTTTGCTGACCCGACTCAGAATACTCACATCTACGGTTATGCAGCCAAGGATTTCCGAGATTTCCGAATTGTCATAGTTCCTCAACGCCGATGTAGCTGGTTTAATTGTACATTCAGGCCAGATGCGCTTGAGGTCGGAAATGCGGATCGTGGACACTTCTGCGGCTGTGTCGAGCAGTGCCTTGTAGCTCTCCTTTTTGTTCACGATGCTGACGTCGATCACTGGCGTGCCGTGATTGTAGATAGATCGCATTTGTCGTTGGACCATTCTGATGTTCTTTTGTTGGGCTCTTCGCTGGGATATGATGCACTAGGAAGCAAAATGGTTGAGCTTGCCGCATCCTTTGCATGTCTTTCCTCGGGCTGGGCATTTAGCGTCCTTGTAAGCATGATTGTTCGATCCACAGCCCATGCACGATGGCTTTGTACGACCCTTGGTCTTATCCGTGGTTGTCGTTGAGGTTTTCGTCGTATTCGGTCGGCGGTCCTTAGTGTTGGTGTGCTGAATCTGATGTATTGGAAAATCAGTACCCTTTCTGATGATCTCTCCAGTCTGCGTTGCAGTCTCGTCCGCGCGCATGATTGTGAGGAACGTCTGGAGGTCAATTTTGCTCTCTGTGAGTAGCTTCTCCTGCGTAGTTTTGGACGCACAGCCGATTACAAGCTGCATAGCTAGCTGTCGCTCCTCGCCTGCTCCATATTCGCAGTCCGATATGAGTGTCCGCAGGGCGGTGAAATAATCGTTGACGGATTCTCCAGTGTCTTGTTTTCGTCTACGGAACTCGTATTCAGAACGCACTGGGTTTGATGGCTTACTGAATATTGTCTTTAGCAGCTCAACGTACTGGTCAAAACTGATCTCATCTTTCTCTTCTGTCGCTTCAGCGCCCTCTGTCCGGTGTCCTCTGGCTTCTTGCAGGTTATGTGCATATAGTATGCGCCGTCCTTCAGCTCCCAGGGACGTCCGCAGAAAAGCTTTTTTAAAGTCGTCTGCCAGCTGAGACCCTGTTGTCGTCTCTGTTAGAAAATAAAAGTCGGCCACTTCGCGCTGCCAGACAGACCATTTAATCGGCGGCTCGCCCGGAAGCTCCAGAAACCTTGACGGCTGAGGGATAGAGACTCGGATTGTTCGCTGGTCGTTCGGTTGCTCCTTTGGCGGCATCGTGGTTCGTCGATCCTCGTCGCCAATTGATGTGTTTGGGAGTCGTGTTTAAATCGTTGGTTCGTTACTCGTATATTTGTTGAAATAAAGCAAGAGCTCGTCAATCGTTTCGTGCTTGTTCCTATCCAAAGAGTATTGAGGTCGCCTAGTATAGAGTGCCAATAAGGAAGAAAATCTGAAGCCTATTTTTAGAATCCACCCACCCCCTCCGGTCACCAAGCTTTTTAGTCTATGGCACAAGTTGTGGCTAGAATAGTGTACAAAGCCGATGCTCAGAAATATAAGACATTTCACACTTAGAAAATGCATGTATCAAATAAGCAAGACAACATCGCTCAGACTCAGTTGCCGTCGTCGATACACAACTTGTGCCATAGACTAAAAAGCTTGGTGACCGGAGGGGGTGGGTGGATTCTAAAAACCGGCTTCAGATTTTCATCCTTATTGGCACTCTATACTAGGCGACCTCAATACTCTTTGTTTCTATCTATCTTGCCGCTCGTACGCATTTTATCAATTGAGGGCCTGTAAGCCAAGCGTTTACCCATAAACTGATACGTGGCTGCTCACAGCCACACATCAATAGCGACTAATGCTGTACTGTCGATTCAACCACGTTATTATTTGACACTATGTTTCTTCACTGTGCAGCCATTAGATGAGACTCTTTTATTTGTCGGCTGGTTGCAGGAGCCTTCTAATAATTTCATTGTATTCAACTTAACTTGTTATCGTGTTTTATAACAAGTACATACATGTAAGCTAGTTTGTTAATTAGTTACACTACACTGGAATTGTAATTTTTCTATTCTACTATTTCTATTTTATATTGTACATTTAAATATGGTATTCTACACAAATTTCATATTGTTCATCATTCGCATGCATATGCCAAGGACCACTAAAATGTCCTGCTGGTCCTTGACATGTACATGTCCTACCGTTGATTTATGGTAGTTATGGAGATGTGACGGACAACAGCACATGCGTATATTACTGTAATATAATCGACATTAGGGATCGTATTCTTACAGTAATTGTACATGTACATTTTACAGGTTCATTTATTGCGATCGACCGCTTATAAATACATGCATGCATGTATTTTCATACAAGTAACTGCAAGTAACTTTCATACATAACACATGCTTATGCATATAACAATTAATAAAATGCTTTCTTGCCAAATTGTTTGCCATGGCGATCCCCATGCAGGCATAGTGAACAGATGTACGTTTTTTTGGATGCCTTTTTTGGATGCACATGCAGCCTCAATGACTGTTAATAAACTGCACATATTCAATTAATGTAAAACTGCTTTTGTAACTAAAAGTTTATTGTTGTTTTTATTTCTTTAAAACCGTTTTTAAATAGCTTGTCGACTTTCAGCAACGTGCAGTGCAGTAGTATATAGCATGCATTCACGCATAATTGTCAATATTTGTGACTCTCGGCGCCGCCTCTGCCGAAACCTGCATTAGAAGGAGAGAAGGTTGAGTCTAACTTTACGTTGGATATTTTGGTGCATACATGTAGATCAGTTCCAAAACGGGCTTTTTACGGGCTTTATAGTGGAGATTGGTGTGTTTGGACTGACGTAATATTTGCAGGAGCTGGCTATGACCTCCTTGCGCAACGCCAATTCGGCAACATCGTCACACAACCGGCGCTGAGGCAATTCTGCCCATTCCACTGTCTTTGGAGCACATACACTCAGCAACAGTCAAAAGTTCCACTCTCCAAATTGCGAAAACTTCACACTCACAATTTAACCCTCAAGTTACGCAACTAAGCCGCCGCGAGGAAGGGAAAGTTGATTGACTATCAATACTCGTAGTAAAATCATATTTTTTTAATGCAATATTCAGTTAAAATCGTGATGCGTGTGGGATCCCCTCGCACGCAGAAGTGCGACGACTCTGCAGGGCATCCCAATGATGAGGCGGCGCAGAAAGTCCTGGGGAAGCCGCTCCGAAGCGTTTTCAATGGCATGACGCAGAGCTCTCCGCAACATTCTATGGTGGATTCTCTTTTCGAATGCTACGTTTTAGAAAGTCCCAGACATGCTCGATGGGATTCATGTCTGGGGACCGGGAAGGCCAGCGCAGAGTGCGCAGCTGTAGCTGTTCCTTCAGTTGACTAACAGCATCGGCTTGGTGTGGCGGGGCGTTGTTCCTGGGCTTGGGTCTGCTTAATGTCCATGCAGGCCTTGGACCATTAAGCAGACCCAAGCCACCCCCAAGCGGCAATAAGCTTTGCGCATGCTGTAGGTTGCATCACTCGCAATAAGTGAAGAAATCATCTCGCTTAGTGGGGTGGAACTCAGGGCCTGACAGAGGCTAGAAGTTTTGGCTGGCAGGTCAGTCTTGGGTGCAGGTCTCTCAACTTACCTCCGGGTCCAAACAGGGCAGCGTAGCACGGCTGGTTGCAGTAGGGCTTGCCTTCGTGCTGAAATGAATGGTTGACACAAGAGTGCTGACAAATGCGTAATCAGCTAGGCAAACCTATGCCAGCGTATGGGCCGTTGCGTTTTGATCCTGTGTCAGTTTTATATACCAATTTGAAAGTCGTGGACAATCCTGCGTAGAGTAGAGGGACGCTACGGTTCGGTTTTGGCTGCTGATGGATAACTAAAAAATTCTAAAATGCTTATTTTGAGTTTAATAATAGTAATAATAATAATAATTGTTCACACCTCCCCAACTGGGCTAAATGTGCAACCGACAGCTCAGCCACCGCTATTGTGCGGCGCATCTGAAGGCTGCGTACGGCTGTTCAGTCCAAGGACTGGATTGTCGCCACACACACACAGCCTCAATTACCCCAGCTAATGCTGGCACCCATTTTACAGCTGGGTGAACTGAAGCAATGCAGAGTCAAGTGTTGATCAAGGATCAAGCTGATCAAGGACACACAAACTGGTTCCAGTAGAAACGGGAATCGAACCACCAACCTTCAAGACGTGAGTCCGACACTCTAACCACTAGGCTACAACCGCTGTTCCAAAATGAGACAAGCATGTATTTTTTTCGAGATGCAAGTCCATCAAGCTGTGTGTTTCATGAACGAAAATTAGCAAGCAAATTTCTGACGAACTTGAACTGCATCTCGAACAAAATTTTCTGAGTGATGGTGCCAGCCTGAACTTGAAGAGCCGCTTCTATTATTAGAAGCTGCACGCGCTCGCTTACTTGTACAAGCTAGACCCATGATAATACGGCTCGTATACATGTACTTCATTTGAGCAAAACTACTTAAGTAGAGTTCCGGCATCTGCGTCATTAATCTTCTTTGTGCTCGGAGCCTGTTTCTTAGCTTTGAAAAAAAGTTGCCCGCGTATATAACAAAGGCGTCTCGTATTTCAAGCATTGTCAATCCGTCCAATTTGCTTAGTGTGTGTTTTCCCATTCTATTATTGACTACTAGTATGCAGATTGAGCTGCAGATGAGACGCCCTTGCAAATGGATTCGCTCTCTCGGCATGCACGGGTCGCATCCGCCGCCTCCGGTCAGCGGCACGCCTTCTCACTGCATGAGACCCTGCCCTAGCCTCTGCTCACAGCTTAGTCCGGCTGCTCGGATAAAGGAGAGAGCAGCACTGGGATAGAATTAAAGGAGAAACAGACAGGCAAAGAGGACGTCAGTGAGTGAGAAGAAGAAACAACAAAAAAAGACTGGCCGAACGGTTTCACGGAAAATAAGCTTATGTTATTGCGCGTTCGATACCTGGCTTTTGTGAATGTAAATAGACAAATAGATAGATAGATAGATAGATAGATAGATAAATAGATAGATAGATCGATAGATAGATAGATAGATAGATAGATAGATAGATAGATAGATAGATAGATAGTAGATAGCGAGAAAGAGCGAGCGAAGCGAGCTCTTTCGAGCTTGCTTGCCGCAGCCAATCAAGCTGAAAGCACGCACACAAGATCACCGGAAACGATTAAGGCAGCTGGAAAGCCAATGGGCGCGGTAAGCGCTTTTATCCAGAGGAACTACCTGCTGGAACCAGCTATGCCGAACGAAAATCAGACTACTCAAGTAGTGCAAAAGAGTACGTGCAACTACCGAGAAATCTAATTTTCGTAACCGCTCCGGTGCAGGTCCTGGCTATAGATAGTAGATAGCGAGAAAGAGCGAGCGAAGCGAGCTCTTTCGAGCTTGCTTGCCGCAGCCAATCACGCTGAAAGCACGCACACAAGATCACCGGAAACGATTAAGGCAGCTGGAAAGCCAATGGGCGCGGTAACCGCTCGTAGATAGATAGATAGATAGATAGATAGATAGATAGATAGATAGATAGATAGATAGATAGATAGATAGATAGATAGATAGATAGATAGATAGATAGATAGATAGATAGATAGATAGATAGATAGATAGATAGATAGATAGATAGATAGATAGATAGATAGATAGATAGATAGATAGATAGATAGATAGATAGATAGATAGATAGATAGATAGATAGATAGATAGATAGATAGATAGATAGATAGATAGATAGATAGATAGATAGATAGATAGATAGATAGATAGATAGATAGATAGATAGATAGATAGATAGATAAGACACGGCAGTCTCACCTCAGCGTGAGAGCCGGCCACCAGAGTCTTGTTGCACTTCTCACACTTCAGACAAGGCCGGTGCCAGTCTTTGCCTAGCGAGGTGACTTTCTCAGCTGAAATGATTCGCGGCAGTCGCTATTGATTCATTTTGCTTCGATTTATCAAATGAAAATACAAAATATTTACCGAAGTAGACTTCTTTGTTGCATATCGGACACTTGGGCATCTTTCTGTGGTCACTTTGTCAACTATAAAAAATAAACAAGAAAGCGCGACGCGGTTGGTTTACTTTAAGTCTATTATTGAGTCAGCGGCAGGTGCTGTTAAAAGTCAGATCCGGACGACTTTAGCCGTGCGCTAATTAGTTTGCTAGAACAAATCAAGGTGATTAGGCATCAATGGAAAAGCCTATATAGACCAACAGCGTGTGAAACCCATCAACAAAGTTCAGGAAAGCTCCTAGGGGCCCCTCTAAGGTTGGCTGCGGACTGTAAAATGTCAGACTATTTACGGAGCCGCACTCAAACTCACTGAGCAATCAGGCCAAGCTCACATCTCGTCAAAAGCTGCTATGCAGCAATGCTTGGCGTGGGAATAAATCTCACTGTACGGCTCGTATAGCGATCGGTAGGTTTGGAGCGGCTAGCAAACAAAAGGAGGCTGTGCTAGGGAAGGCCTTTGAGAACGGGATCGCCATGCAGAAATAAATAGAGCAAGGCTGGAAGCAATAAGCTAATTTGATGGCGCACTTGGTCCCCTGACGTTTTTGTGTGTGTGTCCCCTTAGTACAGACCCGGAATCTATGCTTAATTTGCTCCGCGACCGATATATACCACAATAACCCGAGCTACTGAGCGACCGCTAGACTTTCCCTGTACGAGCATTAGTAATGCTATTTTATCGTTTTTTCGCCTCCCGAAACCACACTTTTGGTCTGCGAGGCCTGGAACCACATCACCGATCAAAAAGCGTAGGGCCCCATCAATAGCTGGGCATACAAAACAGAGTTGGGGCGAGTAAAATCACGATCTAGATTTATTTGATTATCCAAGCCTATAGGCAAAAAGGATGAATGATCGGGTCACGAATTGGTCCACGCTTAGGACGCATTATAAGGGACTCCGTTCAGCCTATACTCAGTTCAGTTGGCTCAGTAAATACGCCCAACCCTATAGCTGCCCCCCACTCTCCGGTGCCACGAGTGCTACTGAACGGAACAGCTGGACCGGAGGGGCGTGGAATGCTCTGCATCCTGAGAGTCGGTTAGTAAGCCGGGCCTCAATCCCGTATTTTCTTCACGTCATAAGCCTATTGGTCGTCGTGACGGGAAAAGGCCAAATAGAAACGAAGAGAGAGAGAGAGAGAGAGAGAGAGAGAGAGAGAGAGAAAGAGAAATACAAAAGAATCAATCAGCGAATTGCAGGCCCCAGAAAAGGGTCGCTGCACTTAGAGGCCCTTTTTTAGGATCCAATCAAAAGCCCGTTTTTTCCTAATGCAGTGAAGCGATCGCTTGTTCAGCCAATTGGGATATGAATGAGATTTTGCAGGGATAGATGAAGCTAAAACGGATAGCAGAGGGAATTCTCTCTCTGCATTAGCTCTTCTCCGGTGCAAGAACGTAGCCACTCTACCGAAGTGTTCTGAGGCAGCTTATAGCTTTCCCATCCCAGCTCCTCGTGTTCATCAAACTCGACAAGATGCCAGTTCGTCGAGGTCACGTTGCGCCGCAGAATGTTTTTATTGACACGCTGATTCGAAAGCTGGATAGCCAGAGTAAGTGAAGCTTTCCTCTCATGGCGTATTTTTATCATTCATGGTTTCCTTATTGACTAAACAATGCGACGGCTTTCCAACCAGAGCAGTGCAAACCTGAAACAAGCCGAGTCAAAACCGAAGTGTTTGACACGTCAAACACAGACACGTCACTGGCAAAACTTCATGTCGGAGTCCAGTTCTGAAAAAAATCAACTGTTCTTTCTTCCCTCATTCTTCATCAGATAGAAACGATATGAAGTCTGAACGCTATCCATCATGCTCAAGAAAAGTATAAGCCCAGCTAAGTCAACTTGCGAGCCTGACCTCTTCCCGTTTTCATTAAATCGCCCCAGCCGGCAGTCTCCCACACCATCATCAATTGCAGCCTCTTATCAATATTCCACATCGGCTGAAGAAGATCGGCTTTAAGCCCCTCTCTGACACCGGTTTTCTGCTCATTTTCTACCATCTTGATTTGAAACCGAAACTTAGTCGAGAGTTTCTCCTACAAAGTACAGTACATGTACATAGCAAGCACAATTGAAAAGGTATATAAGAATATTTGACAAGTAAAGAATTTCACCTTGAATGACTTGCTAAAGTTAGTTTAAACAAACTCAAAACTTTGCAACATTGCATTATAATGGTATGGGCAATGGCAATGTCTTGTGCTCACCGCTTTGATGAAGCAAGAGAGACTGAGGACTGAATCACTCCGGTGTCAATTTACAATTCGAGGTCCACCTAAAAATCAATACCTTCGCTTGCATGTAGAACCGGCACGAATGCATTGGGCAGGTATTGCAATTAATTAATCTATAACTTAGCACTAAGACGTCTAAGTCATGCTAATGAGTCACGTGCAGGATCCAGCGCTTAATGCTACTGTTCATCAGTTCTGTACTTTAGCCAGTACAGCGCTGAAGGAAGTCATTCATACTTCTTAACAACTTGTATCTTCTCATGAAGGGGCTGTAGGCTAGTGGTTAGAGAATTGGACTCACCACTGAATGCTTGGACTGGAACAATTTGTGTCCTTGAGCAAGAAGACACTGAACTCTGCCTTGCTTCAGTTCACCCAGCTGTAAAATCGGTGCCAGGATTAGCCGGGGTAATCGAGGGTATGCGTGTCGCCCCCCCCCCTCAGTTTTTTGGACTCAACAGCCGTACGCAGCCATTAGGACAGGTGTAAAAATTACTATTATTATTTTTTTTCATAGTTTAAAGGCCATAAGCTTCAGCCAGCTAAACTTGGTTGTCTTGTATTTTATTAGGTAGCTTGCAGAAGTGCAAAAATTGGTTTTAAGTGACGTCAGATGTACTCATTGATTCGTCCTCAGACAAGCGCTACTGCATAGCCAATGCTCAGCTGGACAATCAGCCGATTGTCTACTGCAGCGAAACCTTGTGCGAACTCACTGGCTACAGTCGGGTCGATGCCATGCAGCGACCAGCTTGGTGCGACTTTCTCCATGGCCCGCTGACCAGCGTGGAATCGATTGTGAATCTGCGACAGGCGCTGCACTCTGACAGGGAACAGGCTGTGCACATTGCTCTCTACAAGAAGGACGGTGAGTCGATCTGTTCATTTGAGCTAGAAACTGGACATCCAGAGTTGAAATCCAGCAGAATAAAGATAGATTGGGGCACAGGCACAAAGCATATTTCTGACTGAGAAACTCCACTCAGAGACAAGCTAAACCTGGAATTTGAAAGATATGATGACTACATGATTTTGTTAAAGACCGACGAGGGAAGGGGTAGGAGAGGGGAGACGTGGGGAGAGAGGAGAGAAGGGATAGGAGACCCCGGAGGAGCGGAGAGAGGAGACCTGAGAAGAGACAAACCTTGAGCGGGCCGGATTGCTATTGTGAATTTTCATGGATCCGAGGGCCGGCTAGAGAGGCTTTGCGGGCCAGAGTTTGCCAATCCCTGCTGTGGGCTGTCAACTTTGGATGTCAATTTTCAAACTTTGCATAGCAAAAGCTGCATTAGAATCTTAGTTAGTAAACTGGCACTGCTGCTTGAAATGTTCGTGAAACTTAGGATAGATTGTTAATAGAGAAAGTGCTTTATCAACGCGCAATAGAATCTACAAAGCCGTTGATAGCACTGTTGTGATAGATGCTGCGCAGAAAACTGGGGTAAACAGAATCGCTGCGGAAGTTGGACAGACTGCATGGGGATCTGCAGTCTCGAAAGCGTATACCGTCGCAGGGATCACTAGGCTAGAAAGGTCGGCACTGGAGCTTTGTAGAAATGGATGTTTGTAGAAGAGCCCGCGCACACTGTGTACTATTAAAGCGCGTATTCGACTTGCTTCAGCCCCCCTGTCCGCAATGTGCACAGGTGGTCCGCGGTTCGGCAGCGGAAACCCTTGATATAAAACATTTACAACAGGCGGAATTCCAGCAATCATTTTCAGCACCGCCCTGTCCTTATTACGTATATGGAAGGAGGACAGGCCGATGGATAGCGCCACGTTGGGAATCGATTTCTTTATATTCGGTGAAATCGGAGGGAATCCTGTGGGAAATGAGGGTTTTCTGTGCGGCATAGCCAAGCCATCCCCTGCCGCGTGTTCGACAGAGCGGTTTGATGCACAGGTTCCAGCGGCTTTTAATAAAATGAATTAATACTTGCTATAAAGCTATACCCACGTATGCGAAATGGAGAATCACTTTCACAAATTCTAGAGAAACTTTTATCCTAACATTGGATTTTAATTAGTAAGGATCATCTCCAATTTCAGCTGTATGGGGTTCATTATTAATATTAATAATAGTTTATTACACCTGCCATAATAGACAGATGTGCAACCGACAGCTCAGCCGAAGGCTGTACGGCTGTTCAGTCCAAGGACTGGGGGGGTCGCCACACACCCCCTCAATTACCCCAGCTAATGCTGGCACCCATTTTACAGCTGGGTGAACTCAAATTGTTCTGAGAGGGTCAAGAATCGAACCACCGACCTTTCAGTCGTAAGTCCGACACTCTGACCACTAGGCTGCAACCCCTTTGTTGTTTAGTTGAGGTTTTTAGTTAAATGATGAGGCAGTATAGTTAGAAATCAGTAACAAAAGTTCCAGGTTTCACTACCAAACTTACCGATGCAGACAACTTCTCTGAATTAGTTCTAAATTGATTGATAGGTATCAACTATGCAGCGGGTTTAAATTAGGGAAATAAGGAAGTTTATTCATTTTTTCTCACTGAAATCTTAAACCTGTGCAGTCTCAGGGACGTGTTGGTGCATTAGCTAGAATTGGCTTCAGGCATGCCAAATTGAATCTGCAATGAATTAATGAACTGAGAACTGACTCAGCGCATTTTCCCAGGCCTCCCCTCTCTCAATTAGCGCCCCAAAGTTTCCTTAATCCCATCGACAATTGATGCGATGAAGCCTAATCCCCTACCTAGGTCTCGGGTTGAATTTCCCGGCCATTACCCTAGCAATGCAACAATGGACACGATTGGTGACTGCACTGGGCGGAGCGGCTTAAGCACCTGGAGCATGCATGCGATGCCACATTTGATGCATTTGACGCACATGAATCATCCTTCATTTCTTTGCGTCAATTGGGAATCAGATGTCACTCATTTTTGCCTTCCGCACCTTCCTGTCCCAATGCAACTCCCTGCATCCAGGACAGCTCTTCACCTCCCTATAGTGTTAGCTACGAGTAAATGCACAGATCTGACAACAGTTCTTCACCAATCAGTTTTCAGTCTAATTAGTTGTAATCAGTTCATTCAATCAATCAATCAATCACTCAGTCAGTCAGTCAGTCAAATCAATCAATTAATCAATAAATCACACAATCAATTAATATTTTTGTTAATTGAAAATTGCGATTGTAGACTAGTGGTTACAGCGTCAGATTCACGACTTGAAGGTCGGGGGCTTGATTCCCGATCCCACTACATGTAGAACATTCTTTGTCCTTGAGCAAGACACTTAACTCTGCATTGCTTCAGTTCACTCAGCTGTAAAATGGGTGCCAGCATTAGCTAGGGTACCTGAGGGGTGTGTGTGTGTGGTGACAACCCAGTTCTTCAGTGAGCAGCCGTACGCAGCCTTCAGATGCACAACGCAATAGCTGCGGCTGAGCTGTCGGTTGCGCATCTGCCCATTAGGGAAGGTTTGGTCAATTATTATTATTATTATCATTATCCCCAGTGGGACAACTAAGTGGGGCGTACAGTGGGCGGTGTGCGCCCTCGCGACCGCCTGTGAGGGCAGTCAGTAAATACGAGCTATTTTTATTTTCACTTTACAATTAAGTATGATCTGATTTTTCAATGAGAAATTGTGATTTTGTAATCGTAATACTTTATTTTGCCTTAATAAGTACGATTTTTTAAATCCTAATCGAAGCCGCCCGGTGATCGCCCGGCGGCCCATGAGGCGGCAACCTAAGTTTGGCGTGTTTCATGTTCAAGGCAGTTTTATTTAATAGCACTGCCCTTTCAGCTTAGCGGGAGAACCGTTTTTTCACAATAATAGGTGCTTACTCTTTACAATAAACGTTAGGGCAATATTTGCTGTTGCCTAGTGCCAGCATTGTGAAATTATTTTTCCGGAAAGATGTGTAGAGATTCATAAAATTTAAATGCGCATCAGACTACTTTTAGTAGCGTAGAGCTGAAGCCCCCCCCCGAGAACAAATTTTTGCAGTCGAAAGAAGATTAAAGGCATCAAATAGACGATAAATATTAAATATTTGCGCTTTTAGAAAGCGGGCTTGTCTTTGCCATCTATTTTAAATTGCTGCTAAACCTGCTGATCGAACATGCCGGCTTAAAATGCCCCTTAGAAGTAGAATTAAGGGCTCCTCACTGGGTGAAACTACGAGCAGTGTCTGCAATGCTTGACTTCATGCTGTTAGCCAGAAATCCATGATCAATGATCTGAAAAATGCTGCAGCAGCTGTTACAGCTTTGAGTAGTGCCTCCTGGATGCCGTTGCGCAGCTTGGATATTTCTCTGCAGGCAAAACTAACTATTGATTATTAAGATATTTTGTTTTCGTCAAAACACGCTGTTTTAACAGCTGGAATTTAAACCCACAGAATTTGGAACCCTGTATCTCTTTTGCTTCTTTGATTTAAAATCTAACAAAAAATATTTAAATAGCTAGTGCAATAGAAGTTAGGAAAAACCAAACAAGGTCTACCATTTCGATTCCGTCGGTTTATTTCAGCAGGATTCTACTGTCTCTTTTTCTCTCCATCTGTCCTCTCTCCACCCTATTCCTCACAGTCCATTCTATCTGTCTACTCTCCCTCTCTCCCTTTGTTCACACTGTCCTCCCTCCCCCCCTTCGATCTGTCTATACTCTCACTCTGTTGTCCCGGTCTTCTCTTCCGCTGTACCCTTTTTTCATCCTCCCTCTCTTGCATCTGCCCTGCATCCCTTTCATCTGTCCTCTCTGCTGCTCTATCTGTCGTCTTGTCTACTGCTTTTTCATCTCTCCTCTCTCCCTGTTTTCTATAGCTTTCTATGTTTCCCTGTTTTCTCTAACTGCTCTACTACTCCACAAGCGAAAGAAAAGATAAAAATCAGGCAAACTTCACATGCTCATAGTTTCTGTCCTGTCCTGATTGAGTTATGAAGCTGAGACTCCATGTTTAGACAGAAAACATATCAAGGCGCAATCGATTCAAGTTTGAAATAATTATTTGGGGCAAAGTACGTTATGGCAGTCTAAATTAGCCAGGGGAGTAAGAGCCAGGGAATCCGTCCTATTGGCTCGCTGTGCTGCGCTGCGAGAAGCAAAGCTGACTCAAATCTTTAACCCAGGGGCTGGCAAACTTTTTTCCTCAAGGGCCAGATGAAAAATCCAGCGCAAGCTCATGAAACATGAGAGACAGAGAGAGATGAGATAAGAAAGAAGACAAGAGGAGAAAAGAGGGAAGAGACGAGAGAAGGGAGAGAGAGAGGAGAGGAGAGAAGGAAGAGAAAAAAGAAGTAGGGAGAGAGGAGAGAGGGTAGAGAGGAGAGGCTAGAGAAGAGAGAGGGTAGAGAGAAGAGAGGGTAGAGAAGAGAGAGGGTAGAGAAGAGAGGGTAGAGAGGAGAGGGTAGAGAGGAGAGGGTAGAGAGGATAGAGGGTAGAGAGGAGAGAGGGTAGAGAGGAGAGAGGGTATAGAGGAGGGTAGAGAGGATAGAGGAACTTCACATTTCCGAGCACGCTCTTCCATAAGGTTCGGCCTAGTGATGGAGGCTCCGGACGCCGGGGCGGAGGTCACGTAGCTCCATGGGGCGGCCGTCGCCCAAAAAAGAGCGGAGGCGCGGGCGGACATCGGGGCGGATGGAAAAGTCCCACTGGGTCAATTGCTAAACAAAAAAGTTATAACGCAATTAGGAAACATAGAAACAATACGATGAGTATAAATACTTTTTTCAAATATCAATTCTACGAGTAACATTCATTATTCTAACGCTCATTATTCAAACTATGTAGCTCATTGACAACAGTGAGAACGTCATACATACCTATCGTTTTTTCACATCGATTTTCACCGAGAGATCCTTACTACTAATTGAAATTTCATTTTCAGACAAGAAGCACAAGAATTAATGGATAAAATTGTCATGTCTTCGATAAATTTTGCTGGAATTTTCATAATGTCTCCATCTCTAATCTTTTCCAGGCAGTCGATTCAACTGCGACTGCACGGTGGCCCCAATCTGCAACGAAGCCGGAAGCGTGGTCTTCTACGTTGTCACCTTTCACAGTCATCACGATGAGGACAATTGCAGAACTCAACGCGTTGTTAAGGAGGCCCTGCCGGGTAAGGGAGTAATGATTTTAATTTTAGCTATTGTCATTGCTGTTACAGATTGTTGTAGTACAATTTAAGATAAGAAGCCATATCATAGCAGAAGTAGTACCTGCCGATATCAAAGGCAGGGCTGCCGTAGACCCTGCGTGAGTGGGTAACAAGAACAAGACATTTGTCCTGCTTCAGACGACAGTCGTACGATGCGCATTCTTCGTCGAATATTTTTCCCAACTGACTGCGGCTGCCGGAGCGCCTGCGCCAGCGACAACAGCGATGGGAACAGTAGCGGTGTTAGTGGCGCTGGCGCTGGCGGCGGCGGCATCGGCAGTGGATTTCATGGGCATCGCCGACAGCAGCAACATCAACTGCCCGTGGTCTTTGACACGGAAAACGACGACGACGCCAACGAAGCTGCCAGACGATTAAAATCGGCGACCACGTCAGGCGAGGCTGACGAATCGGCTGTCGTGGCGGCGACCGGGGAGACGCCGCGAGGTCGACGACCTGTGCTTGAGAATGACAGCTGCTTGTCGCTGAACTCTCTGCCAACTGCAGCTAACAGGCTTCGATATACGGATGAGAGAGGTAAAGATTGCAGCTTATTTAGTCGTACAAGAGAGCGTTTACTGAAGAGTGTCAGAAATTGTAGCTTATTTAGTCGTACAAGAGAGCGTTTACTGAAGAGTGTCAGAAATTGTAGCTTATTTAGTCGTACAAGAGAGCGTTTACTGAAGAGTGTCAGAAATTGCAGCTTATTTAGTCGTACAAGAGAGCGCTTATTTAGTCGTACAAGAGAGCGTTTACTGAAGTGTCAGAAATTGTAGCTTATTTAGTCGTACAAGAGAGCGTTTACTGAAGAGTGTCAGAAATTGTAGCTTATTTAGTCGTACAAGAGAGCGTTTACTGAAGAAGTGTCAGAAATTGCAGCTTATTTAGTCGTACAAGAGAGCGTTTACTGAAGAAGTGTCAGAAATTGCAGCTTATTTAGTCGTACAAGAGAGCGTTTACTGAAGAGTGTCAGAAATTGTAGCTTATTTAGTCGTACAAGAGAGCGTTTACTGAAGAGTGTCAGAAATTGTAGCTTATTTAGTCGTACAAGAGAGCGTTTACTGAAGAGTGTCAGAAATTGCAGCTTATTTAGTCGTACAAGAGAGCGTTTACTGAAGAAGTGTCAGAAATTGCAGCTTATTTAGTCGTACAAGAGAGCGTTTACTGAAGAGTGTCAGAAATTGTAGCTTATTTAGTCGTACAAGAGAGCGTTTACTGAAGAGTGTCAGAAATTGTAGCTTATTTAGTCGTACAAGAGAGCGTTTACTGAAGAGTGTCAGAAATTGCAGCTTATTTAGTCGTACAAGAGAGCGTTTACTGAAGAAGTGTCAGAAATTGCAGCTTATTTAGTCGTACAAGAGAGCGTTTACTGAAGAGTGTCAGAAGCGCAACCGGATGTTTGGTTGGGGAGGGACGCGTCTTTGGATGGGAAGGCGCCATCGAGAGGGCGTCAGCAGCAGGGGCGGTCAAAGTCCTGACAATTTAAGTCCAGAACTCGCTTCGAATTAAAGGTATTAGCCATAAGGGCAGTTTTATTCATAATTTTGCCTGCATGTTGTGAATTGAAAATAAGTTTGCATAGGTAATTTTAGTGGCTCTTAAAAAATTAAGATTTTAAACGTGCAAATAATTAGCCACTTTTACGTCTTTTGGAAGATGTTAACAACCATAAATTGTAGTATGGGCTGCAGGCACCCTAACGCAACGCTTTCGGTGAAATGATCTCACAACCTGCTTTGGAGCTGGCTATCATGGACGATTATTGAAAGCTCATTATCGTTTTCTAACGTCCACTAAAGTTGGTATAAAAAAAGTTTAAAAAATTCAAACGTCTGTTTTTTCGCTACCAGACACGGGACGCAGCAAGTCGGTGTCTCGGGCGGCAGACTGGGACTCAGTCAGCGGAAGCGATGCCAGAGCGTCCGAGACCATCATCTTTTCGAACGAGATATCGGCTCTGAAGCACAACATGTCCGAGAAGGTCGCTCAGGTGAGCTAATTGCTAATTGATGTGAAGGAAAAGTGCAATAAAATAAATAGTTTTTTCTGACCTTCTTTAAATCAATCTCAAGGTTCTCTCGCTTGGATCTGACGTAATACCAGAGTACAAGCTGCAGTCGCCTCGCATTCACAAGCTAACCATCCTGCATTATTCGCCGTTCAAAGCGGTTTGGGACTGGCTGATACTACTATTAGTAATATATACTGCAATTTACACTCCATATGTGGCTGCTTTTCTGTTGAACGACGAAAAACGAGGTCGAAAAGCCAAGGTATTGTTGAATAATTGTTTCTGAAATTAAGCAAACAATATTTCCAAATCGATACAAACTTCTATCTGCTTCTCGGCAGCACTCGCTCAACTACCAGGATCCCATGAACATAATCGATATCCTCGTGGACATCATGTTCATCGTGGACATTCTCATCAACTTTCGAACCACCTATGTTAACAAAAATGACGAAGTCGTGTCGCATCCGGGCCGAATCGCGGTGCACTATTTCAAAGGCTGGTTTCTCATTGACCTGGTGGCAGCCATACCATTCGACCTGTTGTTGTGGGGATCTGACACAAGCTCTGATGAGGTAACTTCAATTTTCTATAGACTTATTCAAGCCTCGATGCCTTTTTAATTGTATTTTTTATTACACCTGCCCCAATTGGGCCAGATGTGCAACCGACAGCTCAGCCGCAGCTATTGCGCGGCGCATCTGAAGGCTGCGTACGGCTGTTCAGTCCAAGGACTGGGGGGTCGCCAAACACACCCTCAATTACCCCAGCTAATGCTGGCACCCATTTTGCAGCTGGGTGAACTAAAGCAATGCAGAGTTAAGTGTCTTGCTCAAGGACACGAATTGTTCCGATGGGATCGGGAATCGTGTGAGCGTGTGTATGAGTGCGTGCCCTGTGAACAGTATCCGCTCACTTTTACGAGTACATGCATTGTGCTCAGGAGTCAGTGGAATGGGCAGAATTGGCAGTACTCGTAGAAAAGTATTTAAACTCGCGACGTACTCCTTCTCAGACAACGACATTAATTGGCTTGTTCAAAACTGCCCGCCTGCTGAGGCTTGTTCGGGTTGCACGCAAGCTGGACCGCTACTCAGAGTACGGTGCCGCCGTCCTTCTCCTGCTCATGGCATCGTTTGCGCTCATTGCTCATTGGCTCGCGTGCATCTGGTATGCCATTGGCAACCTGGAACGGCCGCACAATCTGTCAATTGGTTGGCTCAATAGTCTGGCTTTGCAGGTGAGTCTATATGAATATATATCGCGTCCAATGCAAGTCTACGATGTCAAGGCTCGGAGGGAATTTCTATGATGATGTGGCTCTTATGGAGAATTTCTGAGATGTCAAGGTTTACTAGGGGAATTGCTGAGATGTCAAGTCTTACTAGGGGAATTGCTGAGATGCCAAGGCTTACTGGGGGAATTGCTGAGTTGTCAAGGCTTACTAAGGGAATTTCTGAGATGTCATGCAAGGCTTACTGGTGGAATTGCTGAGATATCAAGGCTGAGGTCAGAAGCTACATATAGTTTATTAAAAAAATTGTATTCAATCTTTGTTGGCTCCTCAACGGGGGCGCTGATATTGCTAGTCATTCTTTTAAACATGAGCTGCTTGACATCTGACAACAGATGGGATTTACTGTAGCTAAAGACCGTTATTTATTCTTGGGCAAAGTTGCTTCAGTATGGGGAATGTTTTCAGCAAAAGAGCAACAGTGACCGAACACCAGCCTTCCTAAATAAGGCACTTGGAACAATCAAACACTTTTGCAGACTAACCAGCCCTACATTAAGGGAAACAGCACATCCGGTCCGACCCTGCGCTCAAAGTACATCACTGCGCTGTACTTCACCTTCTCAAGCCTTACATCCGTTGGATTTGGCAACGTGTCACCAAACACCAATATGGAGAAAGCGTTCAGCATCTGCGTGATGCTCATTGGCAGCCTGATGTACGCCAGTATCTTTGGCAACGTGTCGGCGATCATCCAGAGGCTGTACAGCGGCACAGCGCGTTACCACACGCAGATGCTTCGGGTGCGCGAGTTTATCCGTTTCCACCAGATCCCGAATCCACTGCGCCAGCGCCTGGAGGAGTACTTCCAACACGCCTGGTCCTACACTAACGGAATCGATATGAACCTCGTCTTAAAAGGCTTCCCAGAGTGCTTGCAGGCAGACATTTGCTTGCACCTCAATCGCAGCTTGTTGCGCAGCTGTCCAGCTTTCAAAGACGCCAGTCCGGGATGTCTTCGAGCATTATCTATGAAGTTTAAGTCTACTCACGTGCCTCCGGGTGATATACTGGTCCATCGGGGTGACATGCTGAGCGCCCTGTACTTCATTGCTAGGTGAGAGAATTGTTGCGATCAATCATTTTAAATGGTTAGATAATTAGTAGCCTTGTAGGTGACAAATTAGCTGCTACTTCTTCTCGATTAAGAGCTACAACTAGACAATTAATAACTAATACGAGCTACTCGACAATAAATAACAACTACTAGAGAATCAACAACAACTACTAGACAATTAACAACTACTACTAGACAATTTAAAACTACTACTAGACAATTAATAACTACAACAAAACAATTTATAACTATTACTAGACAATGAATAACAACTACTAGACAATTACCGACCACTACTAGACAATAAAAAGCTACTACTAGACAATCAACAGCTACTACTAGACAATTTATAATTATTACTTGTCAATTTATAACTACTACTAGACAACTATAAAGCAACATGAACAAAAACTCTAAATTTTGCGCATTAAAGCTTTCAAAACTTTAACCCACTTTAACCCACACGCAAAAGTTTCACGCAGTCATAAACCGGTCATTTTACAGGGGTAGCATCGAAATTCTACTAGACGACACCGTGCTGGCCATACTCGGCAAGGAGGACGCATTCGGAGAGCCGCCTCACGCCGGTGAGGCTGTAGGCAAATCCCGCTGCAACGTGCGCGCTCTCACTTACTGCGATCTGCACAAAATCCATCGCGACGATCTGCTGGACGTGATGGACAACTATCCGGAGTTTGGGGAGAGCTTCCTGCGCAAGCTGGAGGTCACGTTCAATTTGAGAGACTTCGAAGCTTATTACCCTCCCGGGCCAGGTGAGTTGCTTGTCGCAATGAGTTGTTTTCATCCTGGAAGTCTCACTGTCACTAGGGGTTGAGCAACTCAACAGTAAAATGCGTCTGCATCTCGCGTCACATGACCACTGGTGCTTGGCCCTACAAACATTTTCTGCACAAAAATTGACACCCATGAGGGCCAACCCGCAAGGCACAGAGTGTTTACATGCCAGACGATTAGAAAGTCAGGACCGCTGTACACCCTGTGTAGGTGTGCATGCTTAGAGGTCAGCAGAATGAGCACCTGGCTTCATTTCTATAAAGTTGACAATGTCACAGCAGTTTTTTGAATGCTCATTATTCATTAAATTGGTTGTGCTTGGCTGTGTGCAAGTTTTGAAGCCTAGTAAAGTTGATTATTAAATCCCGGCCATCTCAGGCGAGATCAGCGACTGCGAGCTGACGCCCGACTGTCCGCTCGCCGAGATGCGTCAGAAATCAGCTGATCCAGTCGACCCGTCAGCACCAATGGATGCGACAACAACAGCGAAAGTTCCAGCTCAGCTAACCGGGCCTCCGAAGCGTCGAGTGAGCATCCTGCCTCGAACTGGGGTTGCTGCGACCAGCGGAGCAGCTGCCGCCATCGCTGCTAGCGTCGCCACCGGCGCCAAGTCCGCCTCCGCCTCGGCGTTGACGACCAACGCGGCCAGGGCGGATTCGCCAACTCTGTTTGCCGACGAAATGGACGAGGACTACGTGATGAAGCACCGCCAGCCTGGACTGGGCCTGTTGGAGTTCTCAGCCCAGGAGCTGACGGACAAGACTCTGTCTAGCCAGCAGCTGCACAGTCAGCACCATCTACACCATCATCAGCAGCACCATCAGCGGCAGGGTTCTCAAATGTCAACTGTGCTAGCAAAGATTGACGCCCTTGAAAGGCATCTGGCTGCGGTGGAGACGAAGCTGGACTGCCTCATCAGTCGCAAAGGGTAAAATTGCACTAATTCAACAGTGCATACTTGGAGTTTCTCTCATGGTTATGTAGCTACTTAATAGATCGATGACCGCTCTTTAAGTGCGTTTATTTCAGCTGTCTTTTTAATAATATATTTACTTTAAATTTCTATTATCTTTTTCGCCTCATTGATCTTTGCATGCACTTTAGTTAGATTTGATATTATTATTATTTTAAATACCTTGTCATTTACAGTTTGTTTTGTTCAAATTCTAATCTTTTTTGTCATAGTACGTGTACAAGTCTCGTACACGGTTTTTCATTTTAGCAAAATTACAGGATCTTGTGTCAATCGTTTTGTACCCAAATAACTAAAGCAGTAAGAGAAAATCAATATTAATAGTTGTCTAAACCTACCAAGGGTGCCTGCACCAGGGGCTTTAGCACCAGGGGCTTTAGCACCAGGGGCTTTAGCACCAAGGGCTTTAGCACCAGGGGCTTTAGCACCAAGGGCTTTAGCACCAGGGGCTTTAGCACCAGGGGCTTTAACAACAGGGGCTTTAACACCAGGGGCTTTAGCACCAGGAGTTTTAACACCAGGGGCTTTAACACCAGGGGCTTTAACACCAGGGGCTTTAGCACCAGGGCTTTAACAACAGGGGCTTTAACACCAGGGCTTTAACACCAGGGGCTTTAAGCACCAGGGGCTTTAACACCAGGGGCTTTAGCACCAGGGGCTTTAGCACCAGGTGCTTTAGCACCAGGGGCTTTAGCACCAGGAGCTTTAGCACCAGGGGCTTTAGCACCAGGAGCTTTAGCACCAGGGGCTTTAGCACCAGGAGCTTTAGCACCAGGAGTTTTAACACCAGGGGCTTTAACACCAGGGGCTTTAACACCAGGGGCTTTAGCACCAGGAGCTTTAACAACAGGGGCTTTAACACCAGGGGCTTTAGCACCAGGGGCTTTAGCACCAGGGGCTTTAGCACCAGGGGCTTTAGCATGAGGGGCTTTAGCACCAGGGGCTTTAGCACAAGGGCTTTAGCACCAGGGGCTTTAGCACCAGGGGCTTTAGCACCAGGGGCTTTAGCACCAGGGGCTTTAGCACAGGGGCTTTAGCACAAGGGGCTTTAGCACCAGGGGCTTTAGCACCAGGAGCTTTAGCACCAGGGGCTTTAGCACCAGGAGCTTTAACACCAGGGGCTTTAGCACCAGGAGCTTTAACAACAGGGGCTTTAACACCAGGGGCTTTAACACCAGGGGCTTTAACACCAGGGGCTTTAACACCAGGGGCTTTAACACCAGGGGCTTTAACACCAGGGGCTTTAACACCAGGGGCTTTAGCACCAGGGGCTTTAACACCAGGGGCTTTAACACCAGGGGCTTTAACACCAGGGGCTTTAACACCAGGGGCTTTAACACCAGGGGCTTTAACACAAGGGGCTTTAACAACAGGGGTTTTGACACCAGGGGCTTTAACAACAGGGGTTTTGACACCAGGGGCTTTAACAGCAGGGGTTTTGACACCAGGGGCTTTAGCACCAGGGGCTTTAGCACCAGGGGCTTTAGCACCAGGAGCTTTATTACCAGGGACTTTAGCACCAGGGGCGCTAGCTGTTTACAAGACCAGATATCAATACAGATATAATCAGTTGACAATCAGCTACATTCATTAGCTGGAAGCATGGCCTAACAAGAGAAGTATTAATACGATGAGTTTTTTGTGGTCCATGTCTAATTTAACACCAGTCGATTCACTATAGGCTGTTAAATATAGTATTTTATTTTGAGTTGACATTTATATTCTAGCTATTTTTTATCATTTTTATAGTAAAATTATTATTGCCACCCGGATCACATGCAGGCAGTACAGAGGCAACACTTTCAAATTACAAAAAATTTTAAAGGTAGGCATTCTGCCTAAAAAGCATTAGCAAACATTTTTTTCTGTTTTTGTTAAGCTCAAGATCTTTTTTAGCACAATGAAATTAGTCTACAGAGAAACTCTAATTAAAAGTTTAGTCTATGACAAAACTCCAATCGAAAGTTTAGTCTAAGGAAAAACTTCAATTGAAAGTTTAGTCTATGGCAAAACTCCAACTGAAAGTTTAGTCTATGGCAAAACTCCAACTGAAAGTTTAGTCTATGGCAAAACTCCAACTGAAAGTTTAGTCTATGGCAAAACTCCAATCAATTAAAGCATTCTACAAGTGTCTATAAAGTAGAGAATTCACCGTCAAATCTATCTAGCATAAATCAAGAGCCAAATCAAACTTAAACTTGTGAAGCTACAGTTATGGAACTCTAATGTGAGAGTAATTTTCCTATAAAAAACTGTAATATTCCAACTTCGCTAATACGTTTTGAAGCAAAACAAGGACTTTAAGTTATTTTTCCCATGGACAGCTGAGGTTGGACATTGCATTCGATTCTCTTAGAAATGTGCTCAAGGCCGGTAAGGAACGCATATTTTTTCGCATTGCCGGTGCACTTAGTATGCTCTACTAGAGAGCGCATAGCCCTGAATGGAGTTTAGCCATAGATAGTTAAGTCGGGAAAAATATTGTTTCTTTAGTGCATACTCAACGCATTAGCGATACGAAAACTTATCGTCCTCCAGATTATTTATAAGAAATTCGAGTGCAATATTTTTCTTAAGCTGTCCATGCTTTTTTTCCATAAATTTGAGAACTGTGTTGTCCTTTGCACTGCCACGCTCACCCCAGTCCTGGTCAGTCATTTGTTGAAAAGAAAATCGTGTTTTTCACGTGTAAATTATTAAACAACTTATTTTACCTACTTTCTCACTCCAAACACAATGCTACTCTTTTCTGTTGTCCCACGAATTGGTTTATTTTTTTCTATTAGTCTCAAATACGTACTGATCTCATCGGTCGCAATGAAATATACAATCTACATGTAGTTTAATGGTCGCTGCTATGTACCATTACTGAAAGTAGTCCTGTTTGTATTTTCTTTTTTAAACATAAGCTTGACTAGTCACTTGGAATAGGCTATACGAAAATAAAAAAACTGTGCATACGACTAAAGTAACATACTGCATATATATATATATAGGGCGCAAGACTCAACTTTCGTGGAAAATTCATTGGAGGCAGATTTTCGTCGTTGTTTGCAAAGCCGAAGATTAGCGCATATTAGCATTGTACTTTTTATTTGTTTTTCCTTATTTGATTTTATTATGCACAGGGTATAAAGTTGTATCTCTCGTTTTATAATAACTTATTATGTCGACGCCCCATACTTTGGCTTTGATGTTATTCAAAGACTTCAAGTGTGTGTAATTCTATTTTAACTTGCAACTTTAGTAGTCCTTGTCCGTCACTATATGCAACGACGTGTCCGTCGCCGGCTAATTGGTATTTTTACATTGCTTTTTTCACTATCAATCAAGAGATAAAGGACCACTTAACGATAGCATTGGTTTACACGTACATGTAGATATATGGCATGTGCTCACTCGCTGAAATTTGTCGAGAAGAAGTCTGTAGATACTAAGGTGGTTCGATGTGCATAGTGAAAATTTATACTACAGTTTTTCTGCATCCGAGTTTGATGTGGTCCATCGGCCTGAGATAGCCCCATACGCGCACGTCGCTTAGTATTTGCCGCAATACGAGTATATAGTAGGATTTGGGCAGGCAATTTTAGCTTCCATTGGAGATTCTGGTGGGTGAATTGGTCTTCGGCGCAAGGAAGTCTGGTCCGGGATTCGAAGCTGTTTCGAGAGGGGCTGACTAACTACTGTCCAGTGCAGCGGGGTGGTTGTAGTTTGTCCGTCAGAATGTTCAAGGAACCGAATATGGAAGGCAGGCAGGGATGGAGATGGAGGAGCATAGGGAGAAGCGAATATCGGGTGGGGACATGCACACATACGCGCTCGCCAGTGTACGCACCTCTTGGTCGTACCTCGTGGATGTGCGCTACAGCCTTGGCTGAAGTTATGAAAAAAAACTTCCCCTCGCAATATCAGTTCGGATTTTGGCTGGGAAGAAGACTGAGGAACGGTTGGATTAACGCGAACTGCCTGAGAGATCTTCGAATCCAAAGACGGCCGATCTCATTTGGTAGTACAAGAGCGTCACGCCTAACACTAATAGCAGGTAATTCAATCAGCTATTACTTTAAAATATTCATTTTATTAGCGTAAACGTCCGCAAGTCGAAGCACTTCTAAGTTGCACTTTTTGTAGCATTTTTGTGTTTTTAATGAACATTTCGAACGTTTTCAGTTGCTGGAAACTGGAACACAAATCATGGCTGACTTCTTCCGCCGACCGGATCAGGCGTTGGGCAGGCAGCAATACTCTTCTTATTCAGCGACATCGCCCACCTCACCGGCTCTGCGCGGTCTTGGTGGACCTGATCACATTCGCGGTCACTGGGAGCGTCAGGCGGACGGTTCCGTGCTCTACAAGGTGATCTTCGACGTGCAGGGTTACACACCGGAAGACCTGCGCACCAGTTTGATTGGAGATCGTAGCGTTCAGGTTGCCGGAAGCACCAGTCTGGATGGCCAGGGCGGTGGACAGCAGGGTTGCGTGTCATTCCAGGAACAGTTCACCCTGCCGGACAACGTTGACGCTGGTCAGCTGCGCTCCGTAGTGATCAATAATCAGCTCGTGGTCAGCGCTCCAGCTGTTCCTCCAAGGTATCGGCTAGAGCATCAGACTTCCAGCGGTTCGGCCAAGTCAACATCGCCAATGCTGACGGTGAACAGTTTTACAATTCAACCGCAGCAACAGCAGCAGCCGCAGCAGCATCAGCAGCAGCAACAGCAGCTATCGACAATCAAAAGGTTGAACGTCTATCAGCTGACTATAGATCTAGGCTGCGAGTTCTCTCCAGCCGACGTTCGAATCTCTACAGTCGACGGCGGCGCTCGCCTCGTCGTGCACGGCCAGCGTCATTCGCGCAGCGCCGGGAAGGCCTCTTTCCGGGAATTCCGCGACGAATTCGACCTGCCGTCCGGCCTGGACCTGGCCAGGATGACGGCTCGGCTGCGCAGCGACGGTCGCGTCGTTGTGGAGGCGCCGTTCCGGGCGGATACGGAGCAGCTGTTTGGCGCTGGCTCCGGCTTCAAATTTCAGAACTTGTCAGTGGAGCATCGCTAGTGAAGGTCCCCAGACTTTCAAATATGATAGTGATTTATAAACTACTGAAAGTAGCAAATGAGTTGGTGCAGTGCTACTATTAGAAAGTTATACGAACACTATATATATATCAATTTATCACTCTGTGTTGAAAACGCTTTATGCTTTTGTTAACATTAAAATAAATTGCTTTCACGTTTAGGCTGGAAAAAACTCTGTTTGGCTCAATGTGATCAACATCACCAGCTTCTGATTTGTATCAGTCATAGTCTACATTATTATAGGAAATTTCTGCTTACTGTTGTGTAGCCAAGGCTTGAAGTTTTCCAGTTGAGTTGAAAAGGTAAAGTGCTAGGTGCGCACAGTTGCTTTATTTATATTTTTGTTATTTAAGAAAAACTGCATGATCGATATTTTAACTACACTAGAAAAACTGCACGATCGATAAATAAAAAGAGCTAGAAATATCACGTGATTAGTAATACATTATACAGATCATTTATCAACTACTCTACTTAAAGTGGCAGTATAAGTAATAGACAATAATAATGATAATACAGTTAGCATTTACGTTATAGTGGAAATATTAGCGCAAAATATTATCTATCATTAAGTTGGTCTGGCAGGTTACACGACACAACACTTACAATCGAATTAGTTT
Source organism: Macrostomum lignano (assembly GCA_002269645.1). Classification (NCBI taxonomy): domain Eukaryota; kingdom Metazoa; phylum Platyhelminthes; family Macrostomidae; genus Macrostomum; species Macrostomum lignano. The sequence goes on along the minus strand of NIVC01000507.1, from coordinate 37,543 downwards.
TCGCAATCAAACTAAAATTGCCAGGAATAATAATCCAACTCAAATGTTGCTGGTTCGGTTTTGTAAACAATAAACAGTAGACTGTCAGTTTTTATCATAGTAAAATAAAAGTATAAGAAAACTTTTTGATGAATAAAATACCATGGTGCAAAGTAGGAAAATAGCAAACTAAGACATTCAAAAGAGAAAACCTGCAAATAAATTTGAGATTATCTGCTAATTAATTATAGTTAGCTATGTGCCAAGGAATTTTTGGTGCTAAAATTATCCTGGCGTTTAAGTTCAGTCGACGCATTGACGCAGTTGTAGCATTTGAATTTTGTCCGTTTTGCTTTGATCATTAAAATCTATTGCGAGCATGCAAGCGTTATGATTAGGCCATCATAAATTGGTTAATAGTTGGACAGTTATGGAACAACTGCACTATACGAGCCTTAACAGGTTGGTAAAACTAGGTAATAGAACGAAACATAAAGGCCTGCAAAACAATGAACAGCAGAAGGCGATAGACAACTAATAAAGAAGAAGATTGTAAAGCTTTTGTGTTGGGAAGAATGTGCTCTTGAATAAATATGCAGTACTTACGAGATATCCGGAAAGTTCTGACATTTTTAATCTGACTACAATATATACGACTACTTGGAAAACGATCTCTCTCTTCATACGCAGCTTAAGCGATTTCAGAACTTTCCGAACGTCCCTTGTTAACAAGGGTACTTTAGAGCATAGTTACACGGTTTAGCTATATTTTTCTGAAAAATTTAATTATATGATCAGTTCGTCTCTAATCAGGTCAGCAAAAACTATTCCCCGTTGCCGTCACACCTGCCGCGCCAGTGTTTAAAAATTCTTGGCGAAGTCAAGAAGCTCGGCACGTGGAGACAAATTTTTTGACTTGCCATTTTCTTTTTGAATATACGCGCCAGGAGTCGTCGAGCGTCTTTCATGTTGTACTCAAAGGCCGACAGAATTTGGATGCTGACAACTGCCAGGTATTCGGGCTCGTGCTCAGAGAAGATACACAGCTTCATCGAAAGTAAACCGCAGATGAAGTTGAGAAAGAATACTGGCACGATTAGGATGAGTAAGAAGTGGATGTTTATCAGCGACATCTTGCTTGCTATGGGTTGGAAGATGTCCGGATTGAAAACGTTCAGAGTAATCAGAAAAGTGTTGTACATCTGAGACAAGTACGGCATATTATCTTTCTGTGCCGGAAAGAGTTCAGTGCTGTCCAATAGCTGCGAGAACACGAATATCATTCCAACATAGTAGAAAATGAATGCACCAAAGGTGTTTAGGCATTCAACGAAGCTGCACGTGAAGTTGCTCAGAAATCGTACCAGACGCAGGTATAAGCAAATACAATAGAACACCGCTATGTTCACACTGGCCACCAGAAGGGAGCTGAGTGTCACGCCAAGATCGCCCGCAAAGTCGCAGATTTTTTTTGGAGTAAGTATCATAGGAATCAGTAGCAGTACAAAAATGGTTAACAGAACCAACGTCACTAATATGTTGTTCAATTCCTTTCCTTTCTGCGGATGCGAGCAAATTCCAAGACGGCAGAGGAACCTTTTTCGCTGTATTTTAAAGCGCACAAGAGCCGCAATGAAGACTGAATTAGATAGCAGGGTGCCGAGCAGCATTGTGTTCGCTGCCAGAGCATAACTGGCATTGGAATCGTCGGCTGTCATGTTAGCGCATGTTTGTCTCAGATTCTGAGCACTTTTTGTCGTTGAAATGAGCATTGTGAAGAATAGAAAAAATGAGCCCACAATTGAGATATATACAAATTTCCCATTTCGCGATTGCAGCAGGTTCATCCACTGGGCAAATATAAATTCGCGACGCCAAACTCCCGATGCTTTCAGCCGCTGAAGGTCGTCAGCTGATGCAACGCTAAACATGTCTGCCATCAGCAGAAGCGGGGAGACAAAGAATCTGCTGGCATTGGTGTTGGATGTTGCATTGCAATCGTAGCTGTCCAATAGTACCCTTGGATGCTCGAATGTCTTGGACTGGCGATCCAGTTCAGAAACGCTATCGGTGCAAAAGTCAGGCGAGCAACAATAGAGCAGGATTTCGGCCACATCAGGTCGACCGAGTATCACTGACAGTTCAATAGGCGTTAGCCCGCAGCCAGCAAGAGCTGCGGACGACCACTCAGACAGCTGCTTCGGGCCAAAGAAATTTCCATAAATGAAGTTCACAAAGAAAATTGATTGCCTCTTGTTCGAGGCCGCGGATGGTAACTCCAGCTTGTCGCTGAGCTGAAAGCAGCGACCATTTAGAACGTCCTCCAATGTGGGCGCACTGTAAGACCCGGTCGCGACGGCAAAGCACAGCACGTGTAACGCGTTCCATCCATCCTCAGTTGCGCTGGCCAGATCTGGGCCACCAGTGCGCAGCATGTACTGCATGGAATCGGCAGCTCCGTAAAACACAGTCAAAAGGAAGGGGTTGCTAACACCCGGGTGTTTGGAACCGCACGAAGAGTTGATTTTACTAGCCAAGCAGCAACAGATCGGTCTGGAGTGAGTAACACCGCTGTAGTTCTGAGACAATCGACTGCGCAAGAAGCGTTGCCATCTGGCTTCGTCAGCAGAAAAATGTTTTTGGCGCAGTCGCACCAGCTCGGTGGCATCGTCTGTCATCAGCAGGTACTGCAGATGCGTAAAATCCTCGTCAGAGAGGAAATCATTAATATCACTTTCGATGCTTGTTTCTTGATCCATGGCACTGTTCTGTGTGTGATCTTGTCTGTCTTCTGTAGCGTTTTCAGTCTGACTGAGACTTTGTTGCAATCGGTAGTTTGATGCATTCGATGATTACATAGCAATTTTTCCCAGAGTCCCCACTATCTAACGCACACGTCCGGTCGTTCCATCCAATGAATTTGGCGGAGTAGGAACGGACCCACGAGGTTTGTTTGCTTAGGCGCATTGCTCACAGACTATCGACTAATTGATGGAGTCATGCAATTATCGAGGTTTGGGCTCTATCGTGAATTTCATTAATTGATTTCAGCTCAGTATAGAATCTCGTAGGACTTTGGGCTGCTGTGTCCTATATTGCTGGTAGAAATCTTCAAGGCTCAGGAAATTTCCATAGCTCGTAATTAAATAAGAGCCGTCAAAGGACACAAGCTACGTATTCAGGAAAAAAATATTTATTTATTTCTGACTATAAACTTCTTCATGCATCTTAATACCTAAAAATATTTGTGTGCACTAATAACGCGAACGTGTCTACGTATCTACCGGTATCATGCTTCGGAAAAAAACAATCCAACGATACCTGATGTGAATAATAATTAAGCCAGGAATAAAATCAAGCAATGCAGCCTGCTGCAAGGGCAGTTTTGAGCTCGCTGGACAGGTTTCCATGGAAACTGTGGCAGCACAGTTTATTTGTAAAAAGCAGAGGATAGGAATGGAATGATCATTTCCCGCTGAAGGGTAAAAGAGAACAGGTGAAACGAAATGTACGGAGAGAAGACAGGGAGAAGAAAAATGGAGATTTCGAAGTCTGAGCAGTGTTGAAGACAGCTGATTGGATTTGCCATGCAGGCCTTGGGACTCTCGGTGTTTGAGCTGGAGAGAGGGGTGAGACTAGGACAGTGAGATGGACTGAGCTAGGGTTGAGTTAAGTTCTGTGTACGCAGGAAACGCCCATGGCGGCGTCTAGCAAACATTGCAACCGACTGGCTCGCCTGAAGCAGCAGTCTCCTCTATTGTACTTGCACAGCAAAGCTAAAGCCTCATAGGATTTAGCCTTATAAGCCTCACAGCCACCCCCGCTAATATTTTTCCTGCTCCAACGTGGTTACCCGGGAAAACAAAGGTGAAACTACTAACTTGTGACTCAACCTGCTATTCTTATCCGCTGCAATCGACCGGGTATTTAAGGTTGTAATCGCTTCAAGAGCAATACAATCTTCAACTTGCTAATAATTAAAGCTTTAATACAGTTCTAATACCTAACTGTCTTTTAACTGCAACAACAATGTGCGTCAAAGCTTTGATGAAAATTGTCAGCGGCGTTCTATCAATTGTTTCAGTGGTGAGTTGTCGTTCAAAAGTGCATCAATGTTGACAGTGTAGGATGTTTTTATGAAAAAATTACGTTATTACACCAACTCATCGTTTATTTTCCAGCTTTTAGGCGTTATTTTTCTAATCGTTGGCTTCATCCTGCAGTTTGGCCTGACAACTGTTGTTGTCAACTACTTGCGAACCTACATCAACGAGTTGAACAATTATCTGAAGGCTACGGGATCTAGCGTCGACATTGAGACTTACATCCAGCAGCTGCCTCAGATTACTGGTAAAGTTTGAAGCTGCTCAGTAATTAAATTCGATGGCCATTTTCACTAGCTAAACTTCCATGGTAAAACTTCAGGTAATCTTGCCGTTACCTTCATCATAATGGGCATCGTGATTGCGGCTGTTGGAGTTATTGGACTTGTTGCCGTCTGCTGCGAAGTGAAGGTCATGCTGATTATAGTAAGTCCAAGAGGTTAAACAATATTAATAATCACCCGCATAGTTATCTGCGCTTCCATATTGCTAATTGAGTAAATTGGTGTTTGTCGGAGGGTGATTCACAAGTTTAACAATTATTTTACGAATCTTAAAAATTTCTTAGCAAGTGCTGGTCAGCATTGAAGAATTATATGCAGAAGGGAAAGTCACTTTACTAGTAGTTTTCTATATAACACCCTGCCTCTCTACTTCAGTACATCGTACTGCTGGGAATCCTGATTGCTGGCCAAGTAACTCTGATCATTGTCTACTATGCTGCTAGGGACACGGTAAGATCCCACTCTGCGGTGTAAACAAACAGATACTTACTAAATAATATCTGAATTCTGTATCTTTCAGTTTATCTCCCGAGCCAAAACGTACATGCAAGACACCATCAATAACAAGTACAGCGGCTATTCAAACATGAACATGGAAACCATTCTGTGGAATGTGTTCCACACCAGTCTTGGATGCTGCGGTATCACGAACGGTACAGACTTCGCTTCGGCCAAGCTGTGGACTAGGAATGTGACGTACAACAGCGTTTCTTACACCAGTGAGTGTATATTTTAAGGCTTGCTCGTTCTGAATTGATTAATTTTGAAGATTCTCAAAGAAAAAAATCTATTTTTCATCCAATTATCAGTTTTAACAACTTCAAATTTCTATAACAGGCCATTTTTCTGATTTTATCATTCGAGAAAAAGACAGATTGATGAGATACGAGCCAGAAAGACCTGTAACTTCTCGTTAATTACTGGATAATAGTTTAGCCTCCCTACAACACAGTCAAACAAACTCTTGAAACTGTCCTAGGCCAAACACTCTTAAGGTAGTAGTTTTAACCACGACCTTCGGAAGTGCAGAAGTTGAGAAATTTCAAATTTAGTGATTGATACAGGCGACGCTGAACAGCTAAAATAAGGACCATTGATTTTTTGCAAAAGTTTTGTTCATCTGCATTACAAGACGCACTTAATTTTACCTTCTCATCATCCGTCACCTCGATTGTAGACATCGCCTATCCTCTGACCTGCTGCCGGACCTCAAACTACACCGGCTGCCTGCAGTCGAACCACACGTCGATCCAGTACACCAACTTGAATGTTGGCTGTTGGGAAAAAATTGACACCACCGTGCAGACTAACATCACCTATGCCGCTTTGGGCACGGCTGCTATCGTCTTGCTCCAGGTACGACTTGAAACTCATACGAATAACGAGTAACTCTCTGTAGAGAAAATGACAGATAGCTAGATAAAATTGAATCAGTGACTTTTCACTGTCTATGACAGCGAGTGGAGAATATGGACAGTGTTGTCTATGGTAGCGAGTGGAGAATATGGAGCGTGCTGTCTATGGTAGCGAGTGGAGAATATGGAGAGTGTCATGTTGTCTATGACAGCGAGTGGAGAATATGGAGAGTGCTGTCTATGGTAGCGAGTGGAGAATATGGAGAGTGTTGTCTATGACAGCGAGTGGAGAATATGGAGTGTTGTCTATGACAGCGAGTGGAGAATATGGAGAGTGCTGTCTTTGACAGCGAGTGGAGAATATGGAGTGTTGTCTATGACAGCGAGTGGAGAATATGGAGAGTGTTGTCTATGGTAGTGAGTGGAGAATATGGAGAGTGTTGTCTATGACAGCGAGTGGAGAATATGGAGAGTGTTGTCTATGGTAGTGAGTGGAGAATATGGAGTGTTGTCTATGACAGTGAGTGGACAATATGGAGAGTGCTGTCTATGACAGCGAGTGGAGAATATGGAGAGTGTTGTCTATGACAGCGAGTGGAGAATATGGAGAGTGTTGTCTATGGTAGTGAGTGGAGAATATGGAGAGTGTTGTCTTTGACAGCGAGTGGAGAATATGGAGAGTGTTGTCTATGGTAGTGAGTGGAGAATATGGAGAGTGTTGTCTATGACAGCGAGTGGAGAATATGGAGAGTGTTGTCTATGGTAGCGAGTGGAGAATATGGAGAGTGTTGTCTATGACAGCGAGTGGAGAATATGGAGTGTTGTCTATGACAGCGAGTGGAGAATATGGAGAGTGTTGTCTTTGACAGCGAGTGGAGAATATGGAGTGTTGTCTATGGTAGCGAGTGGAGAATATGGAGAGTGTTGTCTATGGTAGCGAGTGGAGAATATGGAGAGTGCTGTCTATGGTAGCGGAGAATATGGAGAGTGTTTTCTATGGTAGCGGAGAATATGGAGAGTGTTTTCTATGGCATTGGAGAATTCTTACTGAGAAAGAAAACACTAGTGGGATTTGGCAAGGGGCTAAGTAGGTATACGTGTACGAGCACATTCACGTTGTATTCCTAAGACAGACGAGTACCGCTGATGGTAAAAAGAAAGGAGTAACTGTAAAACTAGCTTTTCTTAGAAAATAAGGCAATAAAAATCCTTGCAAATGTTGGATGCCTTTTTCCACACACACGCTGTAAAATTCAAACCAACCCAACGGAAAATATACTCAGGCAGAAAACCTAATTATGAAAGTGGAACAGATGATAATAGGCATAAACTAATTAGCTAAATATGTTTTTGCCATTAAAATAAGCACCAAGCCATACAGGTGCTCATTAGTAATATTGGTTTTAATTAGCTAAGCCAAAAATGCTTTTCATGGAATCAATTTAAAAGCTTACACCTCTCTAATTATATCTACGAGCTATCTCTGCGCATAGTAATTTGCAACGCAGCACAAAATGAATCGAGCAGGTACTTATCAAACACTTAAGAATGAAAAGGCGTATTGAAGAAAAGTTAATTGCGAGACGGGAAGGTTTCTGTTCGTTACCATGGTGATTAGTAAATAAACTAATGAATAACCGGAGTGGAGTCTTTGGCAAACAGAGGCAGGGGTAGAGAGCGTGGGTGTGTCAGCTGCAGCTGCGCATATATTACTACACCTTTGACATTCAAATTGCCCCCCCCCGGCACGCTACGGGCTGCTGAACAAACAATCTAGTTCGGGGTGGTTAGAAAAGTTCATGCAATTTCTTTCTGCACACAATGCCTCGAGAACCTGTCTCACAATAGCAGTGATTTTTCTTTCGATGCTTTTTGTTTTAATTCTGTTGATTAACAAATATTCTGTTATTGAATTTTAGACTCTTATTTTGGTGTTCGCTGTGCACCTGTGCAAGGGCGATTCTTCCAAGACTCAACCAGTTTAAACTGTAAGCCAAACAGGACTCAGAAGGCTACATCTAGTTTGAGACTACTCAAGTAGTATTGAATCCTCTGAAACTACATTCGTCTTGGACTTGCAAAAGAGTCGAAAAGCAACTGTATATGGAGTTGCAGACATTTTTGAACCACAACTTTGTTCAAACCATCAACTCACTTCATTTGATATGGCCGTGTTGTGTAAATTTTTTCAATGCTGTTTACTAAAAGTGTTGTTATTTTGTACCCTTCTGTAGCTCATCCTCATTTGTCTGTCTGTCTGTCTGTCTGTCTGTCTGTCTGTCTGTCTTCTGTCTGTCTGTCTGTCTGTCTGTCTGTCTGTCTGTCTGTCTGTCTGTCTGTCTGTCTGTCTGTCTGTCTGTCTGTCTGTCTGTCTGTCTGGTCTATTTGTTTGTCTGTCTGTCTGTCTGTCTGTCTATCTGTCTGTCTGTCTGTCTGTCTGTCTGTCTGTCTGTCTGTCTGTCTGTCTGTCTGTCTGTCTGTCTGTCTGTCTGTCTGTCTGTCTGTCTGTCTGTCTGTCTGTCTGTCTGTCTGGTCTATTTGTTTGTCTGTCTGTCTGTCTGTCTGTCTATCTGTCTGTCTGTCTGTCTGTCTGTCTGTCTGTCTGTCTGTCTGTCTGTCTGTCTGTCTGTCTGTCTGTCTGTCTGTCTGTCTGTCTGTTCTACTGTCTGTGTGTTTACGTGGACTTTTTGGAAGTTCAGTAGCCTCGTTAGCTGGACCAACCGGTGTAGGTAGACCACTTAGGTGGACCACCAAATAATTTTGTCTCTGGTGGGGTTAAGACGTTGATGAGGATCTCACATTAATGTCAGGCGGGTCAAGAAAGGCTTAAGCAATTTTGGGATGTCTAGCATGGATTTTTCCAAAGTTATTTGCATTTCAGTTTAGCTGGACCTCCAGCCTGGTCTACCTAAACCGAGCGAGTCTGGTCCACGTAAACCGAAAAATTTTAGAAAATTTTTCGAAAATCGTCTGTTTGTGTCTTTTTGTGTCTGTTTGTGTCTGTTTGTGTCTGTTTGTGTATAGCAGTTATTAAGCATAGATTCAATGCAAAACTGAATTTTTTACAGATCATTACCTTACGAACAAAGGGGTATGTTGGCATCATATTATGACCGCTACTGGCTTTAAAACAATATGCGTTCAGTTCTTTGACATTCAAGTAGGTACGCAGGTTAATTAAAAATTCTGAAACCTCGTATGCGAAATGAATTTGATACAGTAAACTTTAAACTCCATTTAATTAGCTCAGTTCCAGCAATTCCGGTATCGTACTCTGAGCACAGACTCACAGAGTAAGACACCAACGTAAAGAAATCCAATTCGCTAACCAGATCAAACGATAAAGACTCCGAGACAAGAAAGATATTTAAGTGAAGCTTAAATAGTATTCTTCAATGACTTCTCAAGAACTCCCAGTGGTCCTTGATAGCCACACTGTGTAAATGCGAATTTCTAAGGCTCTACCATTACACAAGAAGAAAATAGCAACTTCATGAATTAAGTGCTTGCCAATTCTATCCTAAACACTATGGGATATCCTGTTCTATCCTCCTCCAATTTTGGAAGAAGAAGATCCTAAGCTGCAGCCTTTCAAGTGCAAAGTTGAAGATGCAATTTACCTAATTGAAAAGGACAATTCATACATGTACATGCAAAAGATTTGATCAAGAGGACGCAATTAAGAAGGGCCTTTTAACTAGCGATCGGGTCTCTGACTCTCTAGCAAAAGGTCGACTTGATTGCGGTCCCAGTAAAACTAAGAACGCATTAACAGTCAGCCTAACACTCACTGTCTGTTTGGTCCACGTAAACACATGTGCAGGAGTATAGGGTTGGAACAGACAGACAGACAGACCTCCCTTTCTATAATTGGCTGGTTAACACTTAGGAGGATAGATCCACCCCAACAATGGGACCGACCGCAGCCAATAGGAAACCCGCAAGCGTTCTGAAGGTAAGACAGTGGAGAGAGGGATATATAATGTCTAAGCGGGTGGTCCACGTAAACCATGGCGTAGTGAGACCAGACACAGACAGTTTAAAAGAAAGTACTTATAATCCATACTATACAACTCTAAAGGATTGCAATTGTATAGATTAGAACGTTTTTTTATACTTAATAGGTCTAATGTTAATCCTTACTCCAAGTTTCATCCATTTATAAATTTATTGTGCTAAAAACTGTAATCTACAACCAAGATATGATGACCCGCAAAAAAGGACGCCAAGCCTAAAATAAAAACTAAAAAAACACCGTCGCAAAAAGCCACTGCGAAATCGAAGAAGCCGCATCGCCTGGTGAAAATCATCAGTCTGCTCGCAAATCCGTCGACACCGAGTCCAGAAAAGTGAGTTTCGTTTGATGATCTCAAAGTAGCTAGCTGCAAGGCCTGCAACTCAATTGCTGTAGAGAAGCTGGTCCACCTAACCTACAGACACAACTGAATCAGCTCTCTCAGTCTGTTTGAGGCTTTGGCTCTCAGAAGGTGGTCCACCTAACCTACAGACAACTCGAACAGATTTCTCTGTCTGTTTAAGGCTCTGGCTCTCAGAGCCGCCGAGAAAGTTTAGTGCCGAGAATGCTTCAGTTTGTTAGAATGCAATCAGAACAGATTCCTAGAAAGTGAGCTAGTCCAGCATCAAGGCAGAACATCTGGATGTGTAACGAGAGGCTCTCGGAGATTCCTGGCTCAGATTATCGCCTAGAAGTGCTGTGGAGTAGCTGGTCCACCTAACCTACAGACACAACTCGAACAGATTTCTCTGTCTGTTTGAGGCTCTGGCTCTTAGGTGGTCCACATAACCTACAGACACAACTGAAGCAGCTCTCTCAGTCTGTTTGAGGCTTTGGCTCTCAGAAGGTGGTCCACCTAACCTACAGACACAACTCGAACAGATTTCTCTGTCTGTTTAGGCTCTGGCTCTTAGAGCCGCCGAGAAAGTTTAGTGCAGAAAATGCTTCAGTTTGTTAGAATGCAATCAGAACAGATTCCTAGAAAGTGAGCTAGTCCAGCATCAAGGCAGAACATCTGGATGTGTAACGAAAGTCTCTCGGAGACTCCTGGCTCAGATTATCGCCTAGAAGTGCTTTGGAGTAGCTGGTCCACCTAACCTACAGACACAACTCGAACAGATTTCTCTGTCTGTTTGAGGCTCTGGCTCTCAGAGCCGCCGAGAAAGTTTAGTGCCGAGAATGCTTCAGTTTGTTAGAATGCAATCAGAACAGATTCCTAGAAAGTGAGCTAGTCCAGCATCAAGGTAGAACATCTGGATGTGTAACGAGAGGCTCTCGGAGATTCCTGGCTCAGATTATCGCCTAGAAGTGCTGTAGAATAGCTGGTCCACCTAACCTACAGACACAACTCGAACAGATTTCTCTGTCTGTTTGAGGCTCTGGCTCTCAGAGCCGCCGAGAAAGTTTAGTGCCGAGAATGCTTCAGTTTGTTAGAATGCAATCAGAACAGATTCCTAGAAAGTGAGCTAGTCCAGCATCAAGGCAGAACATCTGGATGTGTAACGAGAGGCTCTCGGAGATTCCTGGCTCAGATTATCGCCTAGAAGTGCTTTGGAGTAGCTGGTCCACCTAACCTACAGACACAACTCGAACAGATTTCTCTGTCTGTTTGAGGCTCTGGATCTCAGAGCCGCCGAGAAAGTTTAGTGCCGAGAATGCTTCAGTTTGTTAGAATGCAATCAGAACAGATTCCTAGAAAGTGAGCTAGTCCAGCATCAAGGCAGAACATCTGGATGTGTAACGAGAGGCTCTTGGAGATTCCTGGCTCAGATTATCGCCTAGAAGTGCTTTGGAGTAGCTGGTCCACCTAACCTACAGACACAACTCGAACAGATTTCTCTGTCTGTTTGAGGCTCTGGATCTCAGAGCCGCCGAGAAAGTTTAGTGCCGAGAATGCTTCAGTTTGTTAGAATGCAATCAGAACAGATTCCTAGAAAGTGAGCTAGTCCAGCATCAAGGTAGAACATCTGGATGTGTAACGAGAGGCTCTCGGAGATTCCTGGCTCAGATTATCGCCTAGAAGTGCTTTGGAGTAGCTGGTCCACCTAACCTACAGACACAACTCGAACAGATTTCTCTGTCTGTTTGAGGCTCTGGCTCTCAGAGCCGCCGAGAAAGTTTAGTGCAGAAAATGCTTCAGTTTGTTAGAATGCAATCAGAACAGATTCCTAGAAAGTGAGCTAGTCCAGCATCAAGGCAGAACATCTGGATGTGTAACGAGAGGCTCTCGGAGATTCCTGGCTCAGATTATCGCCTAGAAGTGCTGTGGAGTAGCTGGTCCACCTAACCTACAGACACAACTCGAACAGATTTCTCTGTCTGTTTGAGGCTCTGGCTCTCAGAGCCGCCGAGAAAGTTTAGTGCCGAGAATGCTTCAGTTTGTTAGAATGCAATCAGAACAGATTCCTAGAAAGTGAGCTAGTCCAGCATCAAGGTAGAACATCTGGATGTGTAACGAGAGGCTCTCGGAGATTCCTGGCTCAGATTATCGCCTAGAAGTGCTTTGGAGTAGCTGGTCCACCTAACCTACAGACACAACTCGAACAGATTTCTCTGTCTGTTTGAGGCTCTGGCTCTCAGAGCCGCCGAGAAAGTTTAGTGCCGAGAATGCTTCAGTTTGTTAGAATGCAATCAGAACAGATTCCTAGAAAGTGAGCTAGTCCAGCATCAAGGCAGAACATCTGGATGTGTAACGAAAGTCTCTCGGAGACTCCTGGCTCAGATTATCGCCTAGAAGTGCTTTGGAGTAGCTGGTCCACCTAACCTACAGACACAACTCGAACAGATTTCTCTGTCTGTTTGAGGCTCTGGCTCTCAGAGCCGCCGAGAAAGTTTAGTGCCGAGAATGCTTCAGTTTGTTAGAATGCAATCAGAACAGATTCCTAGAAAGTGAGCTAGTCCAGCATCAAGGTAGAACATCTGGATGTGTAACGAGAGGCTCTCGGAGATTCCTGGCTCAGATTATCGCCTAGAAGTGCTGTAGAATAGCTGGTCCACCTAACCTACAGACACAACTCGAACAGATTTCTCTGTCTGTTTGAGGCTCTGGCTCTCAGAGCCGCCGAGAAAGTTTAGTGCCGAGAATGCTTCAGTTTGTTAGAATGCAATCAGAACAGATTCCTAGAAAGTGAGCTAGTCCAGCATCAAGGCAGAACATCTGGATGTGTAACGAGAGGCTCTCGGAGATTCCTGGCTCAGATTATCGCCTAGAAGTGCTTTGGAGTAGCTGGTCCACCTAACCTACAGACACAACTCGAACAGATTTCTCTGTCTGTTTGAGGCTCTGGATCTCAGAGCCGCCGAGAAAGTTTAGTGCCGAGAATGCTTCAGTTTGTTAGAATGCAATCAGAACAGATTCCTAGAAAGTGAGCTAGTCCAGCATCAAGGCAGAACATCTGGATGTGTAACGAGAGGCTCTCGGAGATTCCTGGCTCAGATTATCGCCTAGAAGTGCTTTGAAGTAGCTGGTCCACCTAACCTACAGACACAACTCGAACAGATTTCTCTGTCTGTTTGAGGCTCTGGCTCTCAGAGCCGCCGAGAAAGTTTAGTGCAGAAAATGCTTCAGTTTGTTAGAATGCAATCAGAACAGATTCCTAGAAAGTGAGCTAGTCCAGCATCAAGGCAGAACATCTGGATGTGTAACGAAAGTCTCTCGGAGACTCCTGGCTCAGATTATCGCCTAGAAGTGCTTTGGAGTAGCTGGTCCACCTAACCTACAGACACAACTCGAACAGATTTCTCTGTCTGTTTGAGGCTCTGGCTCTCAGAGCCGCCGAGAAAGTTTAGTGCCGAGAATGCTTCAGTTTGTTAGAATGCAATCAGAACAGATTCCTAGAAAGTGAGCTAGTCCAGCATCAAGGTAGAACATCTGGATGTGTAACGAGAGGCTCTCGGAGATTCCTGGCTCAGATTATCGCCTAGAAGTGCTGTAGAATAGCTGGTCCACCTAACCTACAGACACAACTCGAACAGATTTCTCTGTCTGTTTGAGGCTCTGGCTCTCAGAGCCGCCGAGAAAGTTTAGTGCCGAGAATGCTTCAGTTTGTTAGAATGCAATCAGAACAGATTCCTAGAAAGTGAGCTAGTCCAGCATCAAGGTAGAACATCTGGATGTGTAACGAGAGGCTCTCGGAGATTCCTGGCTCAGATTATCGCCTAGAAGTGCTTTGGAGTAGCTGGTCCACCTAACCTACAGACACAACTCGAACAGATTTCTCTGTCTGTTTGAGGCTCTGGATCTCAGAGCCGCCGAGAAAGTTTAGTGCCGAGAATGCTTCAGTTTGTTAGAATGCAATCAGAACAGATTCCTAGAAAGTGAGCTAGTCCAGCATCAAGGCAGAACATCTGGATGTGTAACGAGAGGCTCTCGGAGATTCCTGGCTCAGATTATCGCCTAGAAGTGCTTTGGAGTAGCTGGTCCACCTAACCTACAGACACAACTCGAACAGATTTCTCTGTCTGTTTGAGGCTCTGGCTCTCAGAGCCGCCGAGAAAGTTTAGTGCCGAGAATGCTTCAGTTTGTTAGAATGCAATCAGAACAGATTCCTAGAAAGTGAGCTAGTCCAGCATCAAGGCAGAACATCTGGATGTGTAACGAAAGTCTCTCGGAGACTCCTGGCTCAGATTATCGCCTAGAAGTGCTTTGGAGTAGCTGGTCCACCTAACCTACAGACACAACTCGAACAGATTTCTCTGTCTGTTTGAGGCTCTGGCTCTCAGAGCCGCCGAGAAAGTTTAGTGCCGAGAATGCTTCAGTTTGTTAGAATGCAATCAGAACAGATTCCTAGAAAGTGAGCTAGTCCAGCATCAAGGTAGAACATCTGGATGTGTAACGAAAGTCTCTCGGAGACTCCTGGCTCAGATTATCGCCTAGAAGTGCTTTGGAGTAGCTGGTCCACCTAACCTACAGACACAACTCGAACAGATTTCTCTGTCTGTTTGAGGCTCTGGCTCTCAGAGCCGCCGAGAAAGTTTAGTGCCGAGAATGCTTCAGTTTGTTAGAATGCAATCAGAACAGATTCCTAGAAAGTGAGCTAGTCCAGCATCAAGGTAGAACATCTGGATGTGTAACGAGAGGCTCTCGGAGATTCCTGGCTCAGATTATCGCCTAGAAGTGCTGTAGAATAGCTGGTCCACCTAACCTACAGACACAACTCGAACAGATTTCTCTTCTGTTTGAGGCTCTGGCTCTCAGAGCCGCCGAGAAAGTTTAGTGCCGAGAATGCTTCAGTTTGTTAGAATGCAATCAGAACAGATTCCTAGAAAGTGAGCTAGTCCAGCATCAAGGCAGAACATCTGGATGTGTAACGAGAGGCTCTCGGAGATTCCTGGCTCAGATTATCGCCTAGAAGTGCTGTGGAGTAGCTGGTCCACCTAACCTACAGACACAACTCGAACAGATTTCTCTGTCTGTTTGAGGCTCTGGCTCTTAGGTGGTCCACATAACCTACAGACACAACTGAAGCAGCTCTCTCAGTCTGTTTGAGGCTTTGGCTCTCAGAAGGTGGTCCACCTAACCTACAGACACAACTCGAACAGATTTCTCTGTCTGTTTGAGGCTCTGGCTCTCAGGTGGTCCACATAACCTACAGACACAACTGGAACAGATTTCTGTGTCTGTTTGATTGTCAGTTAATTTTATTTTCTACCTTTGTAGGAGCCTGTGGTTGATTTTGTTCGCCTGAGCTTGACGAGACTGACTGCGTTTCACCGAGATGAAGGTGAAAACGAACTGTAAAAGAAGATTCAAACCACTAATTGACGAGAAATATAGAAAGGTTCATCATAGAGCTGAGCTGACGAAAGCGGATTCGATGGCTGAGTAAGCTGAAATTCGTGAGAGAGGCGATGACAGATCAATAACAGAAGCGGTCCCGGACCACGGAGGCAGGGAAGGTCCAGGAGAATATTTCGTAGAAAAATAAGAAGATTAAGCCATCATCTGCGTGAACGAAAAGATGAAAGTCGGTAAAATGATTGGCTTATCATATGATTGCTCACCAACTCATTCAGTATAATACGAACCCCTGATGTAGTCAAATCAATTTAATTTCAGTTTTAGTAACTTTTGTCGTTATTAAAAATGCCCTTCAACTTCTTGTAGGCTCGTACTCGGATGACCTTTTTTAACTAATGGAATCTTACGTTTGTTAACATGTATTTGAAGCATACATTTTGACCTAAATTAGTTTTAATGAGTTTACAGTTAGTATTTGATATGATTCTGTATTTATTTTCAAAATGCTTTATTTTCATTCACCTTCTTGTATTCACGCGACGCAACTAACTAATGCGATCGTACATTTGTTTAACCCGATTAACCCGATTAATAATGCTAAATAAATTGGTTTGAACTTGGGATATTTTCATTAAATGACGTCGTAACCCTTTTATCTGTTCTTTTTTGAGAATTTCTGTTTTAATAGTTCAAAAGAACAGTTTAAAGCAATAAATTTTCTACAACGAAAGAGGTCTAACTAAACCAACTGTTTTTTTGCGGTCCACCTAACCCGGTCCCCAAAACGTAGTTAGTGAACCACCACAGTTTCCCCGAACTGGCTGTTCCGTCAAGTTAACAAAAAGATAACCCTAGCTAGCCTTTCGCGTTGTCAAAACAGACTCTATTTTTTAACCGGAATTGCGTGGTCCACGTAACGCATTAACATAACTCAGGTCCCGCTAAACACACAGACAGTCGTAAGAGTGTCTGTCTGTCTGTCTGGTCTATTTGTTTGTCTGTCTGTCTACCTGAGTAAAATTGAAGCAGGGAAAATCTTTTCAACGCACATAAAATATTTTTGGTTAATTTCATTTACAGTCCTCAAAACTTGCAAATGCTGTATTATATTTTGCAAGCCAACCGACTATTTAGGAAACACGCTCGTGTTCTAGTAAATTCAGGTTTTCATCTCATTGTCTCAAAAGCTCTCTGTTCTTTATATGCCTAAACATTTTTTAAACAGACAGATTACAAAATTTAATAATTTTTGCCAAGTTCCTACATGCAAAAGTTATGCTTACGGTATGAAAACCTGTTTATTGATTAATGAAATACGTTCGTAGAGTACTAAACTATATCTGTAGATGCTTGCAAATTTTCGATAAAAATCAATAAATCCTCATATCCGTAGATAAGTCGCCCAGATAAAGTCCGGTTTTGTTGGATCGTTTTTGTACTTTCTCAAGATTCAGAGTCAGTCATTGATAAGAATTTTTATATACAGTGGTATTCACTATTATCTACTGAGAAAAGTAGAGATTAACGGTGCTATTTGGTAACTGTGGACTTCCAATGGTTCATAAGACAACACCAGAAGACGCCGAAAGTCGGGTTTGGGGCTGTCTGACTCACCACAACCTCGAGGCTTGAACGGATCAGCTGGCAGTTTAGAATGATAACAACATATTTACCTGGCAGATTAATTATCAATCCGATTCCACCAGGATGTTCGGTCTTGCCATCTGCGTCTATTCTCAGATACGTATCCAAGCCAAAACAAGAGAGAACAGCTAGCCATTGTCACGTGGGAATTTTTCGTTAATAGGTCTTTGAATAAACAATTGAGAAAACATGGTCATGAAGTAGCCCAAGACCCAATCCTAGTAGCTCGTAACACTGCTACCACCTAACGGTTGAATGAATCTGGGTGAACATTAATAATCCGACTGGCCTGCTTGGATGCTGATTCAGAAAACTTTTACCAGCGCTTAGTGACCGGGGATGAAACATGGATATTTCAGTACAATCCCGAGTCCAAGGTCCAATCCAAGGAGTGGCTGCCACGAGGTTCAGCGGGCCCCAAGAAATTCCGTGCGGAAGGGTCTGCAGCGAAGGTCTTGGCGACCATCTTCTGGGATGTTGAGGGAGTGGTGATGGTGGCCTTCTTGGAAAGCCAGAAGACCATCAGTGCCACCTAATATGAGTCGCTTCTGCAAAAGTTCCACTCCAGACTGGCCAAAAAGCGACCTGGCAAGCTGGGATTCGCTTTCACTACGACAAAGCACCAGTCCACACTTCTTGGCTCTTCCGTGAAGCCCTGCGAGATTTCTGCTGGTAAATCAAAATGATAACAAAATTATCATTAGTTTTTGACTTACCCTCGTAGGTTGACTTACGGCATTTTCTCGTGCAATTTTCAACGTACTCAACCTGCCGAGTCGCCACATGTTTGATAAAATTTATCAAGTTAGAATCACGCCAGGACTGTACAGTAACCGTGGGTGCACCTGACAACTCTTGGAAGCTCGCTTGATTTCCAGGAATCTGTTCCAGGCATGAGCACACCGAATTTCACTGTCCACTTTCTGTAACTAGCTGTTTTTGTCACATTTTTTAGGAGAGCTCGACCACTTTGCACGCTTTCGACCGATCCTTATCTCTATCATTGGAAATGTTCTTTCAAGCCAAAATTTACTGGAAATTGTCGAGAGTAGCTACATATATATAGGAGTTGGCCAACTATAAACTACATATAGCAGTTCTTCGGTCCAAAGATGCTACTCAGAATTTCTATCCCTTTTGTTTTACTGTGCTTTCTAGCACTCTTATTGCTACACACTGAGAGTCTGGCAAGTACTGACACATGCCCAAAGGACTGCCAATGCAAAGTCCTATCTGACGATACTATTGAGACTGACTGTCAAAGTCAGGGGCTGACGAGGATTCCCCAAGGTTTATCGAATCGCACAAGCAAGCTGTTTCTTCAGGCAAACAAGATTGCCAGCATACCTGATGGTGCGTTTGAGCCCGGCCTGAACCGGTTGACCGATCTCTACCTGAACGGTAACGGACTCTCACTGCTGGGCAACGAATCGCTGCGTGGCCTGCGCTCTCTTCGCCGCCTGTACCTGTCGCAGAATCGGCTGGCTTCTCTGCCGCAGGTGTGCCAGTTTGCGCCAAAATTGCAGCGACTGATTTTGGACGATAATCAAATCAATAATGAGGTCTTTCCGGACTCCTACCTGCACTGCGCCGAGCTCACAGTCGTCTCATTGAGCGGCAATCAGTGGCCGACCCTATCTCGGAAGGTGTTCGCAAATTTGAAGAACAGCAAAGATCTGTCTAGTCTAAAGATGAGCTCAGTGAGTCTGCAGTGCATTGAGAACAGAACACTGACAGATCTGGCGCAAACTTTGAGGAGCCTGGACCTAAGCGACAACTCAGTTACAGGAGAAAATCTGATCGAACTGTTTCAGGTAAAGTCTTTAGCTTTGAGATAATACTGCATTTCTAATCCCCCATCAAGATCCCCCATGCCCCCCCCCCTAGAAACTAAGGGCGGGGCATGCCAATGTCTGAGTGCCTGCGGCGCCAAAATGAGTGCCTGCGGCGCCAAAATGAGTGCCTGCGGCGCCAAAATGAGTGCCTGCGGCGCCAAAATGAATGCCTGCGGCGCCAAAATGAGTGCCTGCGGCGCCAAAATGAGTGCCTGCGGCGCCAAAAGGAGTGCCTGCGGCGCCAAAATGAATGCCTGCGGCGCCAAAATGAGTGCCTGCGGCGCCAAATGAGTGTCTGCAGCGCCAAAATGAGTGCCTGCGGCGCCAAAATGAGTGCTAACGACACCGATTCTGAAAACAATGTAGGAATTTAGTTTTGTAGATTTCTTGGCCTTGTCCCCCTTCACCATGAAATCCATAGCGACCCCCAACCCCCAAGTGATGGTTTACTTTCCAGAGTAACTACACAAAAACATCCCAACCTAATCCTTATTTATTTCAGTCCACAAAGTTTTCTAACCGTTTCATCTCGCTGTTCCTGCGAGCATCAGCCGGTCTGACTCGCCTGTCAGCGGACCTGCTACCGGCGGGTCGTCTTCCCAGGTTGAGTCTCCTAGACTTGGCCAACTGTCCGGGCTTGCTGCACATCGAAGACGGCGCTCTGGCTGGAGTCGGCGGCTACTTGACCGACCTGATCTTAGATGGTTCGTCGATTTCGCACCTGTCACCTCAAACGTTGGCCGGATTGGACAAACTCCGCCGACTGTCTATGGCTGCGACGCCACTGACGGGCTGGGCTGGCCCGATGCCAGCTAAGCTAGTCCAGCTGGACGTGTCCTCGTCGCGCCTGACTACCATCGGTGGAACGGACGGAGCCTCGGTCAATCCGTTGCCAATGTTGCTCCAATTTAACGGCAGCAGTTTCGAATGGCTGAAAGCGGCCGGGAATCCGTTCAGATGCGACTGCGAGCTCGCCTGGCTTAGACTGGCTCTGCACAACAGCGGGGTGAGAGAGCGAATTCCCGATTTGACCAGATGGCTCTGCGCCGGACCGCCGCAACTTGCCGGACAGTCTGTGTTCAACTTTACTCTGCCAGACAATTGCAGTGGATCTAGCGCTGCCACTGCGTCTTCCATTCAGCCAACCAGCCAATCAGCTTCAAGCATCGTTACAAGTTCAATTTCGTACCCTTCCAGCCAATCAGCTTCAAGCATCGTTACAAGTTCAGTTTCATACCCTTCCAGCCAATCAGATTCAACCGTCAGCGTCACCACGTCATACTCTGCTCCAGAAAGCCATCAGTTAAGTTTGATATTAATAGTCTCGCTCTCTTGTGGGGTCTTCCTAGTGCTAGTCCTGCTAGTAATAGTAATAATCGTGGTCAGGCGTCGGTGCTGCTCATTTCGTATTATCCGGTACAAAGCACGCGGCGATTCTGCTGGCTCGCAGGCAACAATCGATTCGGAAATGATTGAGGCTTGAATAACCGCACTTGCTAAGGCGATGCGTCACAGAAACGAGAGCTGCATGTATGATAAGTTTAAAGAGACGGACGATCTTTCAATGGAATCGATGTAATAGTTGAGGTTCTTAACAGTCTGTGTTGCTAATAGTGACCTGGACCTTACGACAATTGCTAAACTTTGGACATGTCATACTTAATAAATACTTAGTTTTTTATACTTAGAACTATGTAATAGTAGCCATTTTGCTGGTTTTTCTTCTTTATTTCTTTGCTTAGTTCTAGCGCCTCAGCCCTAACTGGGCTCATACGCTAATAAAGTTTTTTTTTAGTTCGATTTTGGAGTAAAATAAAATACTTTATAATATTCCGATTTTTAGACGAGAATATTAGAGGAAGAAATTAAAAAATCATAAATAATCAGGTACGTAATGTGAATTAAGCAATTAAAACTCAGTTATCAGTTTTCTCATAACTGGTTCTCTGTATCCCGGTCTGCTCCAGTCTTTTAGGTCCAGGTCAAGGTTGTGAACCCTGTGAGAACTACTTTCTTGTACCACCTTAAGCCCAGGTTCCAGATTTTCTCCTTGAACCTGGGAATCTTGGTGGCATCATGTAAATAGCACATTTTCTTTTATCTAGGTGCACCAAGAACGATTTTGAGAGCCTGATTTTGGAGAAGCTGAAGCTTCTGCAAGAGAGCATCCGGAGCGTTGATGTGTACAGGCGCCCCGTAGGTCATAGGACCCTCGATGTACGACCTGTACAAGAGCCGGAGCGACAGTTGGGAAATCAAGCTTGGCGATGGTGATTCCTGCTGTTCTCGATATGTGTTGTCTAAAGTTAAGATCCTTGTCAAGAGTGACCCCAACCCCAAGAAATGCAACGAGTCATGGTAGGGTCCTGTCCTGTCCAAGTTTGAGATAGTAACCATTTTGCTGGTTTTGCCCTAATTTCCATACCTGTGAATACAATCGCACGAACTTCTTATCCAACCGAAGCACTAATGTTTTTTTTTTCAAGCAAAGACTACTAACAGTAGTGCAGAAACTAAGTGCATATATTACAGAATTAATCAACTATAATTATGTTCTATCGTGCCGTGTAGACTCGTTGAAAACTATGTGACTTAGTTTTTTTCACTTCGCTTGTGCAAAGCACGTTAAAAACTTGTGCCTTCAACTCTTGTAAGAGCATGAATGAGTAATGCAGGAATGGAGATGAAGCAATGTTTCTAGTTAGCTTTGAACAGAAAAGAGCAAAAAATGAAATGCAGCTCAGGAAACGCAAAATAGAAGCAGTTTAGATCGATGGAATCTAGATCTTCTTTGCCTTTCAAGATCTTCTTCTATTCTCTCCAACTATCATGTTTCCATTCATTTGTGTGGCAACCTCACTTTTCTCTTGTTGCGGTTGGCTGACTTGAGTCAAACGGCTGGAAAAAACTTTTACACTCAGTACTCTTTTAAGGGCCCGTGTTCAGTACACCGAAATCTCAACAATAATTGCATACTTTCTTCGTAAAATCGTATGGTCTTGTCTTTTTGTCTAACATCATGTCTAGCAATTGTGAATTTTAAATAAAGCATACATTATTGGATTGGCATTTGCTATTCCCATTGTGAGTGTAATTTGGGTAGCATGCAGCGCTTGGATGTGCTCAGGATGTACTGATAGTCTGGTAAATTGATTGATAGAATGACAGCAAATATTACGAGCGTACTATTTGCTGTCATCGCTGTCAAAGTGGCGTCTGCAGTAGACGCAGCCAGACGGCAGGTTACTTGTGCATGCCTAAGCCTAATCCACTACACTGGCGGAACACACACACACACACACACACAAACGTGCACGAGGCACTTATTGGCCAAGTGTGCAAAAGCTTGCACATATTGGGACTGCTTCGACACACGAAAAATCACACACACACACGTCCCCACACAGGCAATTTTCAACCCACCAAATCGATTTTTATTGACAACATGCTTTTGGCTTACTGAAAACAGTTGGAAAGCATTTTTCGAGGTGCATTGAACTCACAACAGATTGTACATGTATACTTGTCTAAAACAGAATTAAAAAACCCTGGTGTCTTGCTGAATTCCACTTAAGGCAATAATATCAGCGCGTCAAATTTCACCAGATAATTTCAGCGATCATAGATTATAGAAGACAGGATGGTAAATGGCAAGGGACTTTAAGGTTATCGAAGACAAACGACATTGACACATATCAAAAAAATTTTACGATCTGAATAAACAAAATTTGCTACATTTAGTGCCACTGGGAAAAAACAATTCTGTAGCGAAACTCCACTGTTCATAAAAATGTACTTTATTGATTATGACACAATCACTAGAATTACTCAAAAGGTACATGTCAGCTATTCGGACCCACAGAATGCTACGTAAAAGGATGCGGAAATGAACCACACTATAGCAGAAGCAGAAGCCAGCACACACTATAGTATAGGGCTGTCCCAACAATTCCAGCATAGCCAGTGTACATAGGGCTGTCCCAACAATTCCAGCATAGCCAGTGTACATAGGGCTGTCCCAACAATTCCACCATAGCCAGTGTACATAGGGCTGTCCCAACAATTCCAGCATAGCCAGTGTACATAGGGCTGTCCCAACAATTCCACCATAGCCAGTGTGCATAGGGCTGTCCCAACAATTCCACCAAAGCTAGTGTGGATAGAGCTGTCCCAACAATCCCACCATAGCCAGTGTGCATAGGGCTGTCCCAACAATCCCACCATAGCCAGTGTGCATAGGGCTGTCCCAACAATCCCACCATAGCCAGTGTACATAGGGCTGTCCCAACAATCCCACCATAGCCAGTGTGCATAGGGCTGTCCCAACAATCCCACCATAGCTAGTGTGGAAGGGCTGCCCTAACAATTTTACCATAGAAGTATATCTAGGCCTATAAATAACCAGTGGATGTATCAACCAGATAGAAGAATTTCTGAACGCTTCCATCATTTTATATGCGAATGTTTAATTCATAAAGTAAAATAAAGAGGCACCACAAATAAAGAGGCTTTTGGAAAACGGAACAAAACTGAAGGGAAACAAATTTATTTTTTTTAAAAAGTTGCAACTTATGTTTGAATGTTTGTAATAAAAAAGTTTTGAATAAATAAAAACAATGTTTAGAGCAGGTGGCGAATAAAATGGTTGAATAAATAGAAACACAATGTTTAGAGCAGGTGGCGAATAAAATGGTTGAATAAGTAGAAACACAATGTTTAGAGCAGGTGGCGAATAAAATGGTTGAATAAGTAGAAACACAATGTTTAGAGCAGGTGGCGAATAAAATGGTTGAATAAGTAGAAACACAATGTTTAGAGCAGGTGGCGAATAAAATGGTTGAATAAGTAGAAACACAATGTTTAGAGCAGGTGGCGAATAAAATGGTTGAATAAGTAGAAACACAATGTTTAGAGCAGGTGGCGAATAAAATGGTTGAATAAGTAGAAACACAATGTTTAGAGCAGGTGGCGATAAAATTTTTGAATAAGTAGAAACACAATGTTTAGAGCAGGTGGCGAATAAAATGGTTGAATAAGTAGAAACACAATGTTTAGAGCAGGTGGCGAATAAAATGGTTGAATAAGTAGAAACACAATGTTTAGAGCAGGTGGCGAATAAAATCGTTGAATAAGTAGAAACACAATGTTTAGAGCAGGTGGCGAATAAAATGGTTGAATAAGTAGAAACACAATGTTTAGAGCAGGTGGCGAATAAAATGGTTGAATAAGTAGAAACACAATGTTTAGAGCAGGTGGCGAATAAAATGGTTGAATAAGTAGAAACACAATGTTTAGAGCAGATGGCGAATAAAATCGTTGAATAAGTAGAAACACAATGTTTAGAGCAGATGGCGAATAAAATCGTTGAATAAGTAGAAACACAATGTTTAGAGCAGGTGGTGATAAAATTTTTGAATGAATGACAACACAGTTTTTAAGCCAGGTGGCTATTAAAAAAAACAAATTAGAGAATTGTGCTCGACACGCGGAATCAACGACCTAATAGTAGCTTCGAGCTATGCAACTAGTATCTAGTAACTAGTTATTTCAGCCGCAAAAAGTTTTTGATCCAAGGATTTTTACAAATTTTGCCTGTCTTCCATTAAGCTTTAATTAGTAATTAAACCACAGATACTAGAACAAACTAGATGATTCACTCAGCACATTTGCCTGCAAGGTACTTTCAGTTTAGTAGTTTAAGTTAACCGAGGCATTTTAATGAAGTTTTGAAGACAAACTAAGGCAAGGTTTATTTATTGGCTTTTACCCCCCAAGCTTAAACCCTCAAATTCCACACAGAACCTCTACCCCCGCCCCGCCACCCAATTTTTATTGCCTTTCTCGGTAGTTCCAGGGTAAATCTGCCATGTACATTTCAGTGGCTAATGTACATTATGGCTGGACCAATCAGCAAGTTGTTTACGCCTGCAAGCTTGGGCTTCTAAAGTTATCAAAGTCATTTATTTCAGCTGTTGTATATAGCTGTGCTTCAGTGGCTCATCTAGCTGTTCTAGAATCTGTGAGCTAAAGTAAGCCAATTAGCTAAAATTAGCTAAAGTTAAATATTTGCTTTTCTTAAAATAGAAATTTCGACTAGCTATTTCTTTTTTGAAAGCGCAACGCGCAAATTGTCTTTAATTTGGCGCCAGTCAACAGCAGCAACAGATTCGGGTCGAAGCTCTAAAATGACTTGCTTGCCAGGAAGATCCCCGCTGGCTAGAAAGCTGGCAAATGCCTTGCGCAAGTCGCTTTTTTGGCTGTCGGTCAGCTTCTTTGCTGTAATGGTAGCACATATTTTATAGACTAAGAGGTTGCTGCTTACGTTCACAGAAAGTATGCAAAACATGTCCACAAAAAGTTTTAATTCTTATAATTAACTTAGCATACAATTAAAAGGGCCAAATGATTTGGAAATTTTAAGATGTGCATTGTGCACTCTGCTTAGAAATGTTTGCATTTGCATAAGTTTTTTTTGGACAGTAAAAGCCCCAGGCAAAATGAACTTATACGAGTATCTATGCGATGTTCACGCGATTTCTTTTTTCTTCAACTCCAGTAAATGCATGTACTTTGACTGAGTTAATCGCATACGATTCGCTAGACACTATGCGATTATATACCGTTAACATATGATAAAATGCGATCAGAAAAATATATCTAACCTCTTATAAACAATCTATTTGAGCAGTAAAAAATATTTGTATCTGCATGAATCAAATTAAGCTATATACTGACTCACCAGATTTTGTGCGTCTCTTTGCGCTTGTTTTAGTTGTAGCGGCTGAACCAGTTCCCAAAGCGAAAGTTGGCGAAGTCGAAACAACTGTTGTGGCCGAAGTCGAAGCAGCTGTTGTGGCCGAAGTCGAAGCAGCTGTTGTGGCCGAAGTGTCCGGCACCGCCGATAACTCTGCTGTCTCATCATGGTCATCCAACGGCGGCTCTGATAAATCTTCTAATGTTATTTCTTCCAGACCCTTTCCTTTAAATTTCTTCAGGTTCCCACTCTCCATCAACTCCAAAATCTTCGAAACCTTTGCTAGCTCGAGAGTATTTTGATGTAATCTGTAGAACTGTCTGTGGACAGTAATATCATGGCCGAGATGGCGAGCTAGCCAATCTAGCTCATTGTCTTTTAAGTCAAGAAGTTGCGAAACAGTCGCACAATGCTTCCTTAAAAATCTTGAGCGAAGGAGATCCGCTCGTTGCAGTTGGAGTGAGCTCATTTTCACTACTTTGTCGATTGCCACAGGACATCTGTAGACGGATTGTTCATAGCCAGGAATCGCAAACACAAATACGTTCTTTCGGCTTACACCGGCAGCCTCGCGACAGTCTTTTAGGCACATCAGTCCATCCCAACAAATTCGATCGATAACGATAGGCACAGATCGTCCTCTTTTGCCTGATATATTTATGACCTTTAACCTGCTGGCGAGTTCCTTCTCGAGTGGCGTCAAATACTGATGCAGGTCATCCTGCGTGTGAGATGCCGAAGCTGCATCTAACATCGCCATTACCATTTGAGAAATCTCACTGGATCGGCGCCGGTTGAAAAAAGTTAGTTTTGTCATGATTAGGTAGACTAGTTCACGGTACAACAAAGGAACATTTGAATCCAATGTTCCTGTCTTGAGCTCTTCGATTTTATCGACAATCGCCGACTTCATAAAAGTGGAAAGTTTTACTATGTCGTCCGTCAGCGGTACACAGTCCTGCACAAGTGCTGCTCTTTCACTTATTGTCTTGAGGCTCTTCGCAGTAACGAGATGGTGGTACTCAGTATTTTTCAGCTCAAGAAAGTCAGATGCGGACTTTTTAAGGCCATCATTAGAAGTCCTAATCGCTTCACCGATTAGGATATTGCACAGATGCGGTATTGAATGACCCATGCGTAGTGCGAATGTTGGGGCCTCATTCGATAACTTTCGGATAACTTCGATCCAATCATCAAAATACTGTGGTTGCAGAAAGTGTCTTAAGCTATAATCACCATGCAACTGCTGTAGCTGAATAAAAACACGAGCTGCATCCCTGATTTTACTAGACACGTGCTGCCGGTTCACCTTTTTTTGCTTAGACAAATAACGATCACCTAAACGAAGTAAGAGCTCATCTTTGCAGATTGTATCAAACAGATCATCACAAATGAGTCTTGAGAGAACTGTCTTAAAGAGTTCCGAATCTGGTTCCAGAAGTTTTGAAGCAGGCTCTGGATTTTTTAGCAGAATTCGAGACAGCTGCACGTAGTGATTGTTCGTAGGATTTTTTAGGCGCGCTTCTGCACTCTCTGACTCGGAGGGCGAAGAGTTCTCAGTGTCTTCATCGGAGTCATTCTCGTCTTCCTTAATAATTTCAGATAGGCTACCGGAGCATGCATTTCTGTGGCGGTAGAGAAGATCCTTCTTTATGAATTGAAAGCATCGATGACAGGGAAGAAAACTCCCAGGAGAATTTTCATCGTCCTTTTGTCTCCTTGCAATTATTAATTCACCTTCTCGTTTTGCCAAAACCATTTTATTGTGAATATAATCGCCTTCGCTTTCAAGGGCCTTAAATGCCTTTCTACGAATGGACTTACGGCGGATCTGCTGCAAGCGCTTAACGTCAGACTCTGCTTTATGAGCGGTTTTGTAGTGCCGAGAGATTTTCGTCAACATTTTGCCACAATATTTGCAGTAATGAAGCTTTGTCGTCGAACTGACAAGCTTCTGCAAAACAACACTGCATCCTGCGTCATCCTCAGGCTTCAAGGAAACAGGTAGAGTAACTGAGACACTTTCTTCTTCAATCCGCGCGGAACTAACATTGACATTAGCCGAAAAGGTCACTTGATCACCATCTTCAGCTTTCGCAGTTACAAAATCAACGAGTTGGGACGGCATCGAATGCGCAGAAAAATCTTGAACCACAGACAAGGCATTCATCTGAGGATAAAAATTCGAATTGTCGGCGGCCAAATTCTCGTAATTTGAGCAACCCACTACAGCTCCAGCTGAACAATCGGTTCCAGTATTGCTTTCCAGATGATATGGATCACTATCATCAGCAGCAAAAGCCAGAGCCCCAAAATGTGGCTCACAGCACGACTTCGGATTCGAGACCGGTTTTAAAATCGCAAAGTTTGCATCTTCAGAACAATACGCCACAGGTGCACAAAGGAACTGATCGATTTCGCGACAACCTTGGGGCTGATTAACTGTCTGGCTGAAGCCGGCTGGAGGCTGCTGTTGAGCAGGCTGAATGGCACTAGCTAGTTCAGCGACAAGGCTTGAACCAGTGGCGTCTGTGCTTGCGGAGACCGCATTCAAGTTGGGCTCAATCCGCGACGCGTCAGCGGAACTCTCGACTTCAGAAGCTGTGTCAAAGGAGTTGTGTAGTGTAGACACACTTCATGAACGTAATCATTGGCTGAGCAAAGTTTCACAGATTCCCAAACTCAAACTCGAGCTACTTAGAAAGCTACTATTCTGTTTTGTTTATTTAGAGAGAGCTATGCTTTGCTGGCTCAACTCAAGAACCATTTTCTAGTCACAGCCAGAGCCGCGTTAAAAATAACAGACTCCATGTCCCATTAAGTGCGTCCCAATAAATGCCTCAAACATCACATCCGCACAATGTTGTCCCAATAAGTGCCCAAGTGTATGTGTTTTTCTGTCCTGCCGATGCCCGCCCAAAATATCCATTGCCTTATTTGCCAAGGCTCCCAAACACTCCCGCTTAAAGTACATGTACCTTCATGCAGACAAAGCAATGCTCATGCAGTGCTCACCTTGAGCAGATCGCCGTTTCCTCTTAGCATTTGCACTTTCGCTTGAATGACTTTCTGTAGCACCACTTGGGAGCTGACTAACTGTCTGGCTGAAGCCGGCTGGAGGCTGCTGTTGAGCAGGCGGAATGGCACTAGCTAGTTCAGCGACAAGGCTTGAACCAGTGGCGTCTGTGCTTGCGGAGACCGCATTCAAGTTGGGCTCAATCCGCGACGCGTCAGCGGAACTCTCGACTTCAGAAGCTGTGTCAAAGGAGTTGTGTAGTGTAGACACACTTCATGAACGTAATCATTGGCTGAGCAAAGTTTCACAGATTCCCAAACTCAAACTCGAGCTACTTAGAAAGCTACTATTCTGTTTTGTTTATTTAGAGAGAGCTATGCTTTGCTGGCTCAACTACAAGAACCATTTTCTAGTCACAGCCAGAGCCGCGTTAAAAATAACAGACTCCATGTCCCATTAAGTGCGTCCCAATAAATGCCTCAAACATCACATCCGCACAATGTTGTCCCAATAAGTGCCCAAGTGTATGTGTTTTTCTGTCCTGCCGATGCCCGCCCAAAATATCCATTGCCTTATTTGCCAAGGCTCCCAAACACTCCCGCTTAAAGTACATGTACCTTCATGCAGACAAAGCAATGCTCATGCAGTGCTCACCTTGAGCAGATCGCCGTTTCCTCTTAGCATTTGCACTTTCGCTTGAATGACTTTCTGTAGCACCACTTGGGAGCTGACTAACTGTCTGGCTGAAGCCGGCTGGAGGCTGCTGTTGAGCAGGCGGAATGGCACTAGCTAGTTCAGCGACAAG
This sequence comes from Macrostomum lignano, assembly GCA_002269645.1. Classification (NCBI taxonomy): domain Eukaryota; kingdom Metazoa; phylum Platyhelminthes; family Macrostomidae; genus Macrostomum; species Macrostomum lignano. The sequence goes on along the minus strand of NIVC01000507.1, from coordinate 8,013 downwards.
GCTTGAACCAGTGGCGTCTGTGCTTGCGGAGACCGCATTCAAGTTGGGCTCAATCCGCGACGCGTCAGCGGAACTCTCGACTTCAGAAGCTGTGTCAAAGGAGTTGTGTAGTGTAGACACACTTCATGAACGTAATCATTGGCTGAGCAAAGTTTCACAGATTCCCAAACTCAAACTCGAGCTACTTAGAAAGCTACTATTCTGTTTTGTTTATTTAGAGAGAGCTATGCTTTGCTGGCTCAACTACAAGAACCATTTTCTAGTCACAGCCAGAGCCGCGTTAAAAATAACAGACTCCATGTCCCATTAAGTGCGTCCCAATAAATGCCTCAAACATCACATCCGCACAATGTTGTCCCAATAAGTGCCCAAGTGTATGTGTTTTTCTGTCCTGCCGATGCCCGCCCAAAATATCCATTGCCTTATTTGCCAAGGCTCCCAAACACTCCCGCTTAAAGTACATGTACCTTCATGCAGACAAAGCAATGCTCATGCAGTGCTCACCTTGAGCAGATCGCCGTTTCCTCTTAGCATTTGCACTTTCGCTTGAATGACTTTCTGTAGCACCACTTGGGAGCTGACTAACTGTCTGGCTGAAGCCGGCTGGAGGCTGCTGTTGAGCAGGCGGAATGGCACTAGCTAGTTCAGCGACAAGGCTTGAACCAGTGGCGTCTGTGCTTGCGGAGACCGCATTCAAGTTGGGCTCAATCCGCGACGCGTCAGCGGAACTCTCGACTTCAGAAGCTGTGTCAAAGGAGTTGTGTAGTGTAGACACACTTCATGAACGTAATCATTGGCTGAGCAAAGTTTCACAGATTCCCAAACTCAAACTCGAGCTACTTAGAAAGCTACTATTCTGTTTTGTTTATTTAGAGAGAGCTATGCTTTGCTGGCTCAACTACAAGAACCATTTTCTAGTCACAGCCAGAGCCGCGTTAAAAATAACAGACTCCATGTCCCATTAAGTGCGTCCCAATAAATGCCTCAAACATCACATCCGCACAATGTTGTCCCAATAAGTGCCCAAGTGTATGTGTTTTTCTGTCCTGCCGATGCCCGCCCAAAATATCCATTGCCTTATTTGCCAAGGCTCCCAAACACTCCCGCTTAAAGTACATGTACCTTCATGCAGACAAAGCAATGCTCATGCAGTGCTCACCTTGAGCAGATCGCCGTTTCCTCTTAGCATTTGCACTTTCGCTTGAATGACTTTCTGTAGCACCACTTGGGAGCTGACTAACTGTCTGGCTGAAGCCGGCTGGAGGCTGCTGTTGAGCAGGCGGAATGGCACTAGCTAGTTCAGCGACAAGGCTTGAACCAGTGGCGTCTGTGCTTGCGGAGACCGCATTCAAGTTGGGCTCAATCCGCGACGCGTCAGCGGAACTCTCGACTTCAGAAGCTGTGAAAGGAGTTGTGTAGTGTAGACACACTTCATGAACGTAATCATTGGCTGAGCAAAGTTTCACAGATTCCCAAACTCAAACTCGAGCTACTTAGAAAGCTACTATTCTGTTTTGTTTATTTAGAGAGAGCTATGCTTTGCTGGCTCAACTACAAGAACCATTTTCTAGTCACAGCCAGAGCCGCGTTAAAAATAACAGACTCCATGTCCCATTAAGTGCGTCCCAATAAATGCCTCAAACATCACATCCGCACAATGTTGTCCCAATAAGTGCCCAAGTGTATGTGTTTTTCTGTCCTGCCGATGCCCGCCCAAAATATCCATTGCCTTATTTGCCAAGGCTCCCAAACACTCCCGCTTAAAGTACATGTACCTTCATGCAGACAAAGCAATGCTCATGCAGTGCTCACCTTGAGCAGATCGCCGTTTCCTCTTAGCATTTGCACTTTCGCTTGAATGACTTTCTGTAGCACCACTTGGGAGCTGACTAACTGTCTGGCTGAAGCCGGCTGGAGGCTGCTGTTGAGCAGGCGGAATGGCACTAGCTAGTTCAGCGACAAGGCTTGAACCAGTGGCGTCTGTGCTTGCGGAGACCGCATTCAAGTTGGGCTCAATCCGCGACGCGTCAGCGGAACTCTCGACTTCAGAAGCTGTGTCAAAGGAGTTGTGTAGTGTAGACACACTTCATGAACGTAATCATTGGCTGAGCAAAGTTTCACAGATTCCCAAACTCAAACTCGAGCTACTTAGAAAGCTACTATTCTGTTTTGTTTATTTAGAGAGAGCTATGCTTTGCTGGCTCAACTACAAGAACCATTTTCTAGTCACAGCCAGAGCCGCGTTAAAAATAACAGACTCCATGTCCCATTAAGTGCGTCCCAATAAATGCCTCAAACATCACATCCGCACAATGTTGTCCCAATAAGTGCCCAAGTGTATGTGTTTTTCTGTCCTGCCGATGCCCGCCCAAAATATCCATTGCCTTATTTGCCAAGGCTCCCAAACACTCCCGCTTAAAGTACATGTACCTTCATGCAGACAAAGCAATGCTCATGCAGTGCTCACCTTGAGCAGATCGCCGTTTCCTCTTAGCATTTGCACTTTCGCTTGAATGACTTTCTGTAGCACCACTTGGGAGCTGACTAACTGTCTGGCTGAAGCCGGCTGGAGGCTGCTGTTGAGCAGGCGGAATGGCACTAGCTAGTTCAGCGACAAGGCTTGAACCAGTGGCGTCTGTGCTTGCGGAGACCGCATTCAAGTTGGGCTCAATCCGCGACGCGTCAGCGGAACTCTCGACTTCAGAAGCTGTGTGTCAAAGGAGTTGTGTAGTGTAGACACACTTCATGAACGTAATCATTGGCTGAGCAAAGTTTCACAGATTCCCAAACTCAAACTCGAGCTACTTAGAAAGCTACTATTCTGTTTTGTTTATTTAGAGAGAGCTATGCTTTGCTGGCTCAACTACAAGAACCATTTTCTAGTCACAGCCAGAGCCGCGTTAAAAATAACAGACTCCATGTCCCATTAAGTGCGTCCCAATAAATGCCTCAAACATCACATCCGCACAATGTTGTCCCAATAAGTGCCCAAGTGTATGTGTTTTTCTGTCCTGCCGATGCCCGCCCAAAATATCCATTGCCTTATTTGCCAAGGCTCCCAAACACTCCCGCTTAAAGTACATGTACCTTCATGCAGACAAAGCAATGCTCATGCAGTGCTCACCTTGAGCAGATCGCCGTTTCCTCTTAGCATTTGCACTTTCGCTTGAATGACTTTCTGTAGCACCACTTGGGAGCTGACTAACTGTCTGGCTGAAGCCGGCTGGAGGCTGCTGTTGAGCAGGCGGAATGGCACTAGCTAGTTCAGCGACAAGGCTTGAACCAGTGGCGTCTGTGCTTGCGGAGACCGCATTCAAGTTGGGCTCAATCCGCGACGCGTCAGCGGAACTCTCGACTTCAGAAGCTGTGTCAAAGGAGTTGTGTAGTGTAGACACACTTCATGAACGTAATCATTGGCTGAGCAAAGTTTCACAGATTCCCAAACTCAAACTCGAGCTACTTAGAAAGCTACTATTCTGTTTTGTTTATTTAGAGAGAGCTATGCTTTGCTGGCTCAACTACAAGAACCATTTTCTAGTCACAGCCAGAGCCGCGTTAAAAATAACAGACTCCATGTCCCATTAAGTGCGTCCCAATAAATGCCTCAAACATCACATCCGCACAATGTTGTCCCAATAAGTGCCCAAGTGTATGTGTTTTTCTGTCCTGCCGATGCCCGCCCAAAATATCCATTGCCTTATTTGCCAAGGCTCCCAAACACTCCCGCTTAAAGTACATGTACCTTCATGCAGACAAAGCAATGCTCATGCAGTGCTCACCTTGAGCAGATCGCCGTTTCCTCTTAGCATTTGCACTTTCGCTTGAATGACTTTCTGTAGCACCACTTGGGAGCTGACTAACTGTCTGGCTGAAGCCGGCTGGAGGCTGCTGTTGAGCAGGCGGAATGGCACTAGCTAGTTCAGCGACAAGGCTTGAACCAGTGGCGTCTGTGCTTGCGGAGACCGCATTCAAGTTGGGCTCAATCCGCGACGCGTCAGCGGAACTCTCGACTTCAGAAGCTGTGTCAAAGGAGTTGTGTAGTGTAGACACACTTCATGAACGTAATCATTGGCTGAGCAAAGTTTCACAGATTCCCAAACTCAAACTCGAGCTACTTAGAAAGCTACTATTCTGTTTTGTTTATTTAGAGAGAGCTATGCTTTGCTGGCTCAACTACAAGAACCATTTTCTAGTCACAGCCAGAGCCGCGTTAAAAATAACAGACTCCATGTCCCATTAAGTGCGTCCCAATAAATGCCTCAAACATCACATCCGCACAATGTTGTCCCAATAAGTGCCCAAGTGTATGTGTTTTTCTGTCCTGCCGATGCCCGCCCAAAATATCCATTGCCTTATTTGCCAAGGCTCCCAAACACTCCCGCTTAAAGTACATGTACCTTCATGCAGACAAAGCAATGCTCATGCAGTGCTCACCTTGAGCAGATCGCCGTTTCCTCTTAGCATTTGCACTTTCGCTTGAATGACTTTCTGTAGCACCACTTGGGAGCTGACTAACTGTCTGGCTGAAGCCGGCTGGAGGCTGCTGTTGAGCAGGCGGAATGGCACTAGCTAGTTCAGCGACAAGGCTTGAACCAGTGGCGTCTGTGCTTGCGGAGACCGCATTCAAGTTGGGCTCAATCCGCGACGCGTCAGCGGAACTCTCGACTTCAGAAGCTGTGTGAAAGGAGTTGTGTAGTGTAGACACACTTCATGAACGTAATCATTGGCTGAGCAAAGTTTCACAGATTCCCAAACTCAAACTCGAGCTACTTAGAAAGCTACTATTCTGTTTTGTTTATTTAGAGAGAGCTATGCTTTGCTGGCTCAACTACAAGAACCATTTTCTAGTCACAGCCAGAGCCGCGTTAAAAATAACAGACTCCATGTCCCATTAAGTGCGTCCCAATAAATGCCTCAAACATCACATCCGCACAATGTTGTCCCAATAAGTGCCCAAGTGTATGTGTTTTTCTGTCCTGCCGATGCCCGCCCAAAATATCCATTGCCTTATTTGCCAAGGCTCCCAAACACTCCCGCTTAAAGTACATGTACCTTCATGCAGACAAAGCAATGCTCATGCAGTGCTCACCTTGAGCAGATCGCCGTTTCCTCTTAGCATTTGCACTTTCGCTTGAATGACTTTCTGTAGCACCACTTGGGAGCTGACTAACTGTCTGGCTGAAGCCGGCTGGAGGCTGCTGTTGAGCAGGCGGAATGGCACTAGCTAGTTCAGCGACAAGGCTTGAACCAGTGGCGTCTGTGCTTGCGGAGACCGCATTCAAGTTGGGCTCAATCCGCGACGCGTCAGCGGAACTCTCGACTTCAGAAGCTGTGTCAAAGGAGTTGTGTAGTGTAGACACACTTCATGAACGTAATCATTGGCTGAGCAAAGTTTCACAGATTCCCAAACTCAAACTCGAGCTACTTAGAAAGCTACTATTCTGTTTTGTTTATTTAGAGAGAGCTATGCTTTGCTGGCTCAACTACAAGAACCATTTTCTAGTCACAGCCAGAGCCGCGTTAAAAATAACAGACTCCATGTCCCATTAAGTGCGTCCCAATAAATGCCTCAAACATCACATCCGCACAATGTTGTCCCAATAAGTGCCCAAGTGTATGTGTTTTTCTGTCCTGCCGATGCCCGCCCAAAATATCCATTGCCTTATTTGCCAAGGCTCCCAAACACTCCCGCTTAAAGTACATGTACCTTCATGCAGACAAAGCAATGCTCATGCAGTGCTCACCTTGAGCAGATCGCCGTTTCCTCTTAGCATTTGCACTTTCGCTTGAATGACTTTCTGTAGCACCACTTGGGAGCTGACTAACTGTCTGGCTGAAGCCGGCTGGAGGCTGCTGTTGAGCAGGCGGAATGGCACTAGCTAGTTCAGCGACAAGGCTTGAACCAGTGGCGTCTGTGCTTGCGGAGACCGCATTCAAGTTGGGCTCAATCCGCGACGCGTCAGCGGAACTCTCGACTTCAGAAGCTGTGTCAAAGGAGTTGTGTAGTGTAGACACACTTCATGAACGTAATCATTGGCTGAGCAAAGTTTCACAGATTCCCAAACTCAAACTCGAGCTACTTAGAAAGCTACTATTCTGTTTTGTTTATTTAGAGAGAGCTATGCTTTGCTGGCTCAACTACAAGAACCATTTTCTAGTCACAGCCAGAGCCGCGTTAAAAATAACAGACTCCATGTCCCATTAAGTGCGTCCCAATAAATGCCTCAAACATCACATCCGCACAATGTTGTCCCAATAAGTGCCCAAGTGTATGTGTTTTTCTGTCCTGCCGATGCCCGCCCAAAATATCCATTGCCTTATTTGCCAAGGCTCCCAAACACTCCCGCTTAAAGTACATGTACCTTCATGCAGACAAAGCAATGCTCATGCAGTGCTCACCTTGAGCAGATCGCCGTTTCCTCTTAGCATTTGCACTTTCGCTTGAATGACTTTCTGTAGCACCACTTGGGAGCTGACTAACTGTCTGGCTGAAGCCGGCTGGAGGCTGCTGTTGAGCAGGCGGAATGGCACTAGCTAGTTCAGCGACAAGGCTTGAACCAGTGGCGTCTGTGCTTGCGGAGACCGCATTCAAGTTGGGCTCAATCCGCGACGCGTCAGCGGAACTCTCGACTTCAGAAGCTGTGTGAAAGGAGTTGTGTAGTGTAGACACACTTCATGAACGTAATCATTGGCTGAGCAAAGTTTCACAGATTCCCAAACTCAAACTCGAGCTACTTAGAAAGCTACTATTCTGTTTTGTTTATTTAGAGAGAGCTATGCTTTGCTGGCTCAACTACAAGAACCATTTTCTAGTCACAGCCAGAGCCGCGTTAAAAATAACAGACTCCATGTCCCATTAAGTGCGTCCCAATAAATGCCTCAAACATCACATCCGCACAATGTTGTCCCAATAAGTGCCCAAGTGTATGTGTTTTTCTGTCCTGCCGATGCCCGCCCAAAATATCCATTGCCTTATTTGCCAAGGCTCCCAAACACTCCCGCTTAAAGTACATGTACCTTCATGCAGACAAAGCAATGCTCATGCAGTGCTCACCTTGAGCAGATCGCCGTTTCCTCTTAGCATTTGCACTTTCGCTTGAATGACTTTCTGTAGCACCACTTGGGAGCTGACTAACTGTCTGGCTGAAGCCGGCTGGAGGCTGCTGTTGAGCAGGCGAATGGCACTAGCTAGTTCAGCGACAAGGCTTGAACCAGTGGCGTCTGCTTGCGGAGACCGCATTCAAGTTGGGCTCAATCCGCGACGCGTCAGCGGAACTCTCGACTTCAGAAGCTGTGTGAAAGGAGTTGTGTAGTGTAGACACACTTCATGAACGTAATCATTGGCTGAGCAAAGTTTCACAGATTCCCAAACTCAAACTCGAGCTACTTAGAAAGCTACTATTCTGTTTTGTTTATTTAGAGAGAGCTATGCTTTGCTGGCTCAACTACAAGAACCATTTTCTAGTCACAGCCAGAGCCGCGTTAAAAATAACAGACTCCATGTCCCATTAAGTGCGTCCCAATAAATGCCTCAAACATCACATCCGCACAATGTTGTCCCAATGATTGCTCCACATTTGAGCTTTGCTTGTATACCAGTGCAATGTGTTGTTTTCTGTCCGACCGTTGCCACTAAAAATGTTTTTTTTGTGCTTTTCTTTTCTACGTTTGATGTGTAAATAATATAGTTAATATGTGCTTTCTATGTGAAATACAGTTTCTGCAGTCAAAGTACCTGCATTGGATCGATGTTTTTTAAGCTTGAAGATGCTGCGAAATTGCTTTTCTTCCATCTCTACAAAGTTTTAGTTTTCGCTTTCAAGGGAATTTCAAGGCTTTTACGGAGGTACATTTAAGATTTAGAGTATTATGTTTTTTCTTACCAATGTAGTATTTTTCAAACGCACGGCCACTATATGAGACGTTTCGATTTGCTAATTGTTCCTCTATAAAATTGAAAATTGATTAAGGGATCTCTTTTCACCTAAACATCATTGCTATTTTTTCGGGCAT
>NIVC01000506.1:537500-563949 GCA_002269645.1 Macrostomum lignano | reverse complement strand
TCCGACTTTTTAACTTTAACGACTGTTTCTATGCTAAATTCCCATCTTTTAACAGTACTATGAAAACGCAAAGTAGAGAAGTTTCTAATTGCACAGGGTGGTTAGGTAAGCGGACTAATGTGGCTGCCCGACAAAAAGCTGCTGCTGCTGTGGCCGCCGATGCTGCCTGCTGCGACCTTTGCTGGTAGTGGTGCTGTGGCTGACGGCTGACAGTTGCGAGCACCTTTTGAGAACCTTTTCTGCGATGGTGACTGTGCTACAGCTGTTGCTGCTACATCGAGTGTTGCGTCTGCTTAACTGCTACAGCTGTTGCTGCTACATCGAGTGCTGCCTCTGCTACAGCTGTTGCTGCTACATCGAGTGTTGCGTCTGCTTAACTGCTACAGCTGTTGCTGCTACATCGAGTGCTGCCTCTGCTACAGCTGTTGTTGCTACATCGAGTGCTGCCTCTGCTACAGCTGTTGTTGCTACATCGAGTGCTGCCTCTGCTACAGCTGTTGCTGCTACATCGAGTGCTGCTCTGCTACAGCTGTTGCTGCTACATCGAGTGCTGCCTCTGCTACAGCTGTTGCTGCTACATCGAGTGCTGCCTCTGCTACAGCTGTTGTTGCTACATCGAGTGCTGCCTCTGCTACAGCTGTTGTTGCTACATCGAGTGCTGCCTCTGCTACAGCTGTTGCTGCTACATCGAGTGCTGCCTCTGCTACAGCTGTTGCTGCTACATCGAGTGCTGCCTCTGCTACAGCTGTTGTTGCTACATCGAGTGCTGCCTCTGCTACAGCTGTTGCTGCTACATCGAGTGCTGCCTCTGCTACAGCTGTTGCTGCTACATCGAGTGCTGCCTCTGCTACAGCTGTTGCTGCTGCATTGAGTGCTGCCTCTGCTACAGCTGTTGCTGCTACATCGAGTGCTCAGCATGTGAAGGCACAACTGGAGGAAAAAGTTGCGTTGGCATTTCTGCGCGTCGAAGTAGCATTGCAGGTTAGAGATCCGAACTTGTTTTATTCCTTACCCTCTGACACTTAAGTTCTGTTCTTAACACATTAATTGTTCCACAAACAGGAAGCCAGACTGGCGATTGAAGAACTGGAAGATTGGAAGAGCGCGAAAAATGCTCAATCGAAAAGTGACACCAAAACACTTACGCCATCGTCGCCAGTGTTTGCGAAAACAATCAACGTATGTTCATACGACTACGTTGGCGGTGCCAGACTCTGGGCTGACGATGGCATGAACAAAATCCTCGCTGCTGTAGCAGCTGAATTAGAGGCAACTATCTGCACAAACGAAGTATAAAACGAACAAAAAATATTCCTGTAGTATATTTGCATTTGCACTACTACTTGTGTACAACTAATCGTGTGCAAGTAATTGTGTGTAAGACTAATTGTGAGCAACTAATTATGTACAAGTAATTGTTTACCACTAATATGTAGTAGTTGTATATCACTAATTGCATGTAAGCAATTGTCAAAACTTAATATTCTATTACTAATTGTGTACTGCTAATTGTAAGTGCAACTAATTGTGTACCACTAATTGTGTGCAACTAATTGTATACAAGTAATTTTTTACCACTAATGTGTACTAATTATATATCACTAATTGCATGTAACTAATTTTCTATTAGTAATTGATCAATTTCGTCGTTTCGTCATACTTTCTTGCACCTAATATCAGAGTAGATAATTTACTATAATATATATTATGCATCATTCATCAACATTAATAAACCAGGGTTTTTATCAAGCAGATGTATTATACTCGTATAACCGGATACAATTAGAAGAATTGCATAAATAGGTAGCACATATTGCATCGTTATCTTCATTAGTTTGTATTTGTACTTTTGTGTCCTGTACTACATATTTCCTATATACAACACACTAGGCCTACTACCCAGTGTCACATGTCCTTTGATGTCCCCTGACATCCCGTGAGAGGCTTGACCAAGCCGAAAAGCAAGTATAGAACACGACGACTGGGCTTTCAGTGGAGTTTCAGTCAGTTACGAACATTTGCAGGCGAATAGCTACAAACATCTACTGTTTACTTCATACAGTAATTGCGGCATACTGTTTTAGAGATTGGTAAAGCATGAGAGGAAAAGGTAGCGCAGCAGCATCGTCTTCTACTTCAACAGCTACAACTTCGAAACGCTGACAGGCTTCCGCCCAATTATGTCGACTTTAAAAGTAGTAGAAAAGAGGACGAATCCCGTTATCGGTGCATTAAATATGACGCGTCAGCCAACAGCGTCATCCAATACGGGCCAGTGCAAGAGGGCCACATTATTGGTCGCCACGAAGACGACAAACGGGATCTGACTCACAATATGCGTGTTCTTGTGGTGCAGCGAATCAAATGACTATACATTACTCATTTATCTTCCGTACATCTCCTTTAGACCAAGAACTCAGGCAAGCGCGGCAGAAACTTTCCGAAGCGGCCCAAGAAATCGACCAGCTGAAGGCCCGCGGCTGCGATGAGTCACCTTGATGCGAATCTGGGACTAGCGATGCAGCCTTGTTGTAAATTAAGCAGGTCGTAGCACGGATGCATAAGCGCTGTTACCAATCCTGAGTAACAGGATTACTCAGGAGAGTTGCCCGGAGTTTAAGCGAGTTGCCCGGCGAGAACGCTGCCACCGGCGAAGACGAGGACAATACTAGTAATTGCCAGTCAACGCACCTGCAGCCGCCGGAGCATCAAACCCAGCAACGTCCCACAACTGGGGTTTACGTACGCGGCAGCCTCAGTTCGGGACAGACTGAGGCGCTGCATCGAAGCATGCAGGCTGTTTTTACGTCGTCTGGCAATCTCGTGCCGATTTCAGAGACCAGTGTTGGGCAAGTTACTCAAAAAAGTAACTTGCGTTACTGTAACTTAAGTTACCAATTTTTAAAAAGTAACTTACGTTAGCCTAGTAACTTTAGACAAAAGCCCGGTAACTTTTAAGTTACTGTCCGTTACTCACTTCCGTTACCCATGTTATTAACAAAATTTTCTGCTTTTTTCACATTGCACATTTTTCACACTGTTGTTTCCGAAATTTGCCATTGGGCATTGGGATTAACCGATTAACAGCCAGAGACAGCAATTGGCGACACGATGTGGGGCAAGTAGAAGGACCAATGGGCAATGGCAATCAATAATTAAAATTATAAATGATAAAATAAACGAATATCAATAATTCAATAGAGTAAAATAAATATAACTGTATAAAATAGTGTAGTGTACTGCAGTGCCAGCGGAGGGACTTGTGGAGGCTACAGATGAATTTTTTTCTTTGGTTGTTTGTTTGAATCAAACTTGAAAATTTTTAGTAACTTGAAACATGTTTTGCTTTGTTATAATTTCAGTAAAATATTTTTGCCTTTCATTTTCAAGTATTTCTTCATTAATTAAAGCGCAATACCAAATAATACTATTCACTTAATTTTGAATTTAGGAATGAAAAATGCAAAAACATGTGACAACCGGCGTAATAGCTAAGCATTTCAGTTTTAAATTTAAATATTGCGATTGTTGCAAAGTAACTGTAACGGACTTGTGAAATTTGAGTAACTTACCGTTACTCCGTTACTAAAATAAAAAAGTAACTTGCGTAAGGAACGCTTTACGAAAAAGTAACTTGCGTTACCATTTGCAAGTTACTCGGTAACGGAAGTGCCCAACACTGTCAGAGACGGACGCGGAGTTTGCAAAGTTACTTGTCACGCTGCAGGACCGCACAGCCATAGAAAAAAATTTAACTGAGTTGTTGCCCATGCAGCAACGATGGGGTGCGCAAACAACGGAGGCGACGGAACAGCAAAAAACGAAGCTGCAGCGGACGAAGTTCGCTTTTATTCGCCGAATTCTCCGCGCCGTCTTTTCAAATGATGAATTTTTGACGACAACGTTTTCAGGCCGCCGCGTCGCCTCCCGTGGAATTGGAGCCCCTGGGCCACGCATTCATATTGCCAATTCAGCAAAACTAGAGATCGTGGCTGCCTACTGCAGTCGAAAAGGCGTGACACTAGAAGAAGACGATGTTCACGATTGTTTTAAACGCTGTCGCGTAACTTCCATTTACAACTAAAAGCCTGAGGAAGATCGGAAGCTTATTAGTAGTAATGCGCGTACTAATGCGCGTAACAGAAGCAGAAGAGAGCAGACAGAGCCAGAGCCACAGAATACACACAGAATGGTGAATCAGCGCTTAAACTAGTTATCGGAATAAAATGTTCATAGACTACTAATGATGAGGTGGCGAAAAGTAGTGCAATTAAATTGACGTAGATTAAGCTAAGCGCCCTAGGCTATATGTATTAAAAGTCAATGTAAAGAGATAAGGATAAGCGTAAAAGCATCTAAAGCGCAATATTGTATTTCTATGTCAACTTATCTAATTTACACTACTTGCAATTGTAATGGCTCTTACCGATTTCTATCCGCTGGAAAGCGATGGAAGCGCGTCTGCGGTGGGCACTTATTTGCGTAGTGCGGGCACCCGTAAGCTGCGCATTGGATCTTGGATTTTGTCTTAGCATTCATGCCACAGATTCATGCTGCCGCTTGCTATCGAAAATATTGCATCGGCTGACAGCTCCAGAGTATACACAGTATATACAGTATATTCTGTGGACAGCTCACCTAACCGCTGTCTATGGCACTAGCTGCCTAAATCTACTACTTATCACGCACCTCATCATTAGCAGCATATCGCGAATATAGTTTCGGAGCAAGATTTTTTGGCGAGAGAGCTAATTCACCATTCTGTGTATATTCTGTGGCCAGAGCAGCAAACACCAGCGAAACAGCTAACGACTACTGCTACTGATATTGAGATTACTGATGACTGATCTCGATGCTGTACATGTAAAGACTTCACATAGGTTTTGATTGTAAAGCGATGATTAACGGTAGCATGATGAATCTGTCTGTATATTTATGGAAATAATATTTTAACCAATCAATAATTCAGGAGACTGCAAATTTATTAGTCACGTATACGTATGCACAACAGAGTAAACTAAGGAGCGAGATGAATCGCAGTACGATGGAAAGTGAACGCAAACGAATAACCCCCCAGCACCCCACTCAACTCAAGCCAAATCCAGGGGCATAGGGAGGGGGGGATAGGGGGATGTATCCCCCAGAAGAGCCTGACCAAAACTTTTTTATTGCCCTTTGTTGCTATACATGCTACCATGTGACTCTGTCGTAGCACTTTTACCTTGGTGTATCCCTCCTGTAGAAAATTCACCTTGGTGTATCCCCCCTGTAGGAAATTCCTGGCTATGCCCCTGGCCAAGTCACCACAGTACGTTCCAATTTAATCAGCATATTTCAATAACAAATGTTCTACAACAGCAGTCTGGCTGTCTAATAATACTCGCCTCTTTCTAGAAACCACTAATTACTAACTACTTGTTGCCACTAATTTTGCCTTTCTATTTTTTATTAATAATTGTATCTAACTAACTGTTTACCACAAACTGTGTTTAACTACTTGTTTTCCACAAGCTCTCTATTAGCATTTGATCAATTTTGACAATGTTTCTGTTACTTGTTTATTTCCTTGTTGTTTAATAATATCTTTACACTTTTATTAGCATCAAATATATATTAACATATAATTTAATCATCTTTCCTTTTTGTCAACTAAAATGTGCAAAAGAATTGCTACAATTTATTCATTTGAATTGACAGAATTTATTCATACAAATGAAGCAGCAAATATACTGCATTATCTATCGGAAAACTAGATTAATGTGAAAATTGGATCATTTGGCCCAATATATAGCTGGATACATTTCTGGACTTATGTCCAGATTCAATCTACATATCTGGCCATTTCGTCCAGATAAAAATGCAATACTTGTATCCAAACAAAACATCTGGATATATGGCTCAAATCTGGCCTTATATCCAGATACATTTCTGGACTTAGGTCCAAATTCAATCTATGTATAGGCCTACAAACAAAATGTCTGAATCAAAACATCCGGATATGTAAAGTTGGCATCCCTTATCCAAAGAAATGACTAGATATTCTCCCACTGAATGGATACAGAGAATATTGACAAGCCAAACTAAAAAATCCAAACCAAAATCCTTCCCTATTTTTCAGTGGGGACCAGATAGTGGGTGGCTAATGACTGAATGGCAGGTTGCTAATGACCAAATGGTAGGTTGCTAATGACCAAATGGTAGGTTGCTAATGACCAAATGGCAGGTCACTAATGACCAGATGGCAGGTTGCTAACTACCAGATTGTGGATGGCTAATGACCAGATGGCGAGTGCCTAATGACCAGATGGTGGGTGGCTAATGACCACATAACAAGTGACAAATTATCAGATTTGTCAAGCAGGAACTAAAACTGATGAAACTATGTAAAAGGAAGCAAAATGTACAATGATAAATATACTTTATTTGATTGAAGGTAAACCACAAATTTACATAAGATTTTTACAACAGTGACAACTACAATTGGCTCACCAAACACTGGCATAGCTCTCGCTCTTTTGTAGTAAGCCTTGGCATGAGCAGTTGCTCTCTCTTCTTACTCTCTAGCAAAGCTTCTTTAAGAAGCTCTTTGCTATCAGTCTTTGATTCTGAAGCCATTAGCCGCACTAAATCAGGGTTTGTTCATGAAAATATGATTATTTATAACTGCATAAAAATTTATATAGTAAGCAGTTAAATTTAGACATTTGAAAGACTTTTTGCAACAAAAAGGTAAAAAAATTGGCTTTGGAAAATACTAACTTTATAATCAAAGATTATTATTGCAAGTAAATAAGGAAAATTTCACAACTAATATGTCTAGATTATAGTCAATATTGATACTATTCAAATTTTATCATTACCTGGGTCACTATATACAAGGCAAAAATCATTGATATTAGTGAAAAAACAGATTGTGGCAACTTTGCATGAAAAAAGTAATAAGTAAACATGATTTTTCATTATTTTTGCTCAAGCATAAAACTACTTTCTAAGTATATATTTATTGGGTTCATAGTCCTTTTGTCACAGGCCTATACCACTTCATTTCATTACAATTTCATTATTGCATTGCAGCAAAAAATGGTGGCTAGCTTTCATCTTGACCAAGGCTATCCAGTCAGACCACCAGCTTTATACTAAAGGACAAATAACAAAGTTGAAGTTTGAGGGCCAAGCCAATAGCCTTACCCTGTCCAGATAACCTTGCCCCACTCAAACCATGCATTGCTCTGCATTTTGTCAACTAACTTGCTTGCTTGACTAAAACCTATTATATCTAGTTCCCTGACTATCAGAATCATGCTAGACAACACTAGTGTTCCACCGTAGCCGTAGCTATGGCTACGAGATCCTATGGCAAATATGGTAAAATAGGTGCCTATGGCAGCTACGGGTATGCCTATGGTAGCTAGCTGCTCTTATGGCTACGACTACAGAAATATGGTAGTTGCTGTCACATTCGGTAGATTCCCATAGCTGTAGTTATTAATGTTAAAAAATTGAAAAAAAATATTAGAAACAGTTAGAGTAAAACAAAAATACTTTTAGTAAACTGTATTATCAACCTAGAAACTTATAAAATATAACTAAAAAAGTACAATAAAACACTAGCAAACTCTAATTTTTATTAATGTGAAAAAGTTTAGCATTAGTACTTTCAGTAATGATTAAGCATTGTTGCTCTGAAAAAAGACAAAATATAATCTTACAAAGGCAATCAAGTGTTTCTTTTATTTTCTAATTTAATTTGCTGTTGTTTAAGCACTAGGTTATTGTCTTGATTCAAAATATTTTATTTTTTAGACTTTTTGTTAAAACTATGGCTATAGCTACGGGAACTATGGGAATATGGTAATTTTGGGGTCCCTACGGCTATAGAATATGGAGGATTGGAATAAGCTGTAGTTTTGCTTATGGCTACAGCTATGGTACATGGACCCTCCTTATGGCAGAACACTAGACAACACCATACTGCTACATGTAAAAAGAAAAAGTGCTAGATCAAGGTCAGTGTAGAGTTTAGTCATCATATCAAGCAAGCAACATGATTATCATGTTACATCTAATTAATTTGCTATATCATCAGAAACTATGCAACTAGTCTTAGATTTTAGCAAATAGTTCATAGTAACTAGCAACATTTCCACATAGGGAATAGGCACTATGCTGTCACAAAAAGATGACATGGTAATGAGTGGCCCATAGCTTTTATTAGTAAATATGAGTAGCTACAAGATGCTATAAGATGCTACATATGCTATCACCTATCTAGAACTTCTAGCAATATATAACACTTAGAACATTGGAGCAATTCTTATACTTGGCACAAAGACCTACTCTATTGAGTAAATCATATTCTATTTAGAAGACTGCTTATATGGAGAATCTTCCATAGCAACTAGGGCCTAGACACTTAGAACTTTACCTTTAGCAATTTCAGATGCAAATCAAATATGTCCCTAGCAAATCTATTGAACATGCACTAGATGCACTTTTGTGACTATATAAAAAACAGAGGTAGACCATTAGCTGTCTCAATCAAGCATCCAATACAATGTATATAGCCATTGAAAGATGTGCAAAATGGGGACCTATTCTGCTAGTATATTTGAGCCATATAGAATGCCTAACCAAGAAGAGAAGGCTTAGACATAAAGTAGGCTATAAGTGCTATACTCAAAGACATATGGTAGATTATGAGGAAATCCAAGGTATCATTTACAAGACAACAAAGCAAACATAGCAGAGGATATTATCATTCAAATACTAGGACACTATATGCTACTTATTAGTTTTATTACATGCACTACCTTTGGCCATATACTAGTTTGGAAGGCAACATATATGCCAGGATTTCCGAGTATACAACAAGGGTCTTACCATTTTTCAGCATACACTAGGGTATATCCCAGCATATATGACACACAGTAGATATATTATGTCAAATGATAATTTTTTTGTATTAGTGCACAAACCCAGCAAATAAACAAGGTCTTGTAATTCTTTCTAACATTAAACCCAGTGTATACTAATACACAATCTAAACTATGGTATACACTCACACAAGGTCATATATAGTCAAACACAAAAGTGCTACCTCAGTGATATAAAAAATATAATATAACATAATAATTTAAATTAAATAAAAAATTACAAAGTGATTTTATTAAGACATTAGGCCTAGGCCTTCCTAATCACAAAATTCGAAATTTTCATGACCAATGAAAAATGAGAATTCATGACCAAGCCCTAGGGCCTAGATAGATATTAGGGGCCTAGCACCTAAGCACCCCTTTTGAGTTTAAGCCTTGTCTTTGGCCTTTTGGTTTAGGCTCAGCATCCTAGAAATTAGAATTCTAAATGGGTTGATATACACAATGATAGTATCTCAGCAATACAGCATCCATTACTTAAGCTTAAGCCATGGCCTAGGGGCTAGGGCCTAACCCTAACCATCCCGTCCCAACTCTCCCTTGCCTTACTTGACCTAGCAAGAGGTTAGGCTAGGTTAAGGCTAGGTCTAATTAAAAAACCGAACTGCGTAATGTTTAAAAATCAAGTGAAAACGAACGAAAAGATAATTTATGAGTACACCTAAATTATTTTAATCGTTGTCATCATATCATGGGAATACACACTCAGAGACATTAAAAGTTAATTCCAACCTACGAAGTACAAAAAAAGGTTGATTACTTTGTTTTACTATGGTAGCAATCTCAAATAATTTTTGCGCCTTTGCGCCTACGAAAGGGTGAAAAAATTTTTATATATTGCTAGAAGGTGTTAAGATTCCTAAAAAAACAGCGGAAAGTCTCTGATTCGATACTTCATCACTGACAAATACAAACGACAAATACCGGCACGTCTCATCAAGCACTAAAACGGATGCTTGACGGTCAGCTATGCGAGCTCTCTGCAATCGGAGAAGTCTCATCTGCTCACAAAGAGACAGAGGAGGCACATGTTTCCTCCTGTCAATCAAACTCCCATTTCTGAGTGGCTTGTGCGTCGGAGCTGTGGTCACTTTCGCCCTGTTTAGTCTGTACAACCGACAACATGTACATGTAAATACAATTTATTCAAGTTCTTCAGCTGCTAAAATCGGGCTGCCAAAAACGCTGCAGCGCTACGAATTTTATGAGAATTACAAGGAATTGTTCCGCAGCATGGATGAGTCTATGTACCGCTTCGACAGACAGGGCGTGCTGCTGCCGCTCATGCGGCTCTCCAAGGACGAGGAGAACTGGGCGTACCGAGCAGCAGCTGGCAGGGCTTGGATCCGCAGCCAGTCGGTGGTGGTAGCAGCCACGGTGCGCAACGGCATGGCCGGCCTACCGAGCACCATGCATTACGTTCAGCGCCTCAGAGCTCTGTTCAGTGAGTCCTGGGTGGTGATGGTGGAAAACGAATCGACAGACTTGACCCGCAGCTTCTTGTACAACATGACGTTGACTGATCCCAACATGTGGCTGCTGGGCTGCGGCCGGATCAACTCCCCGCTGCCGTGCAAGACCAACTACCGATACAGCACCAAGCGCGAGCACCGGCCCGGTCCGTATCACTACCGCAGCTTCCCGGAGGAGGTCGAGCGCGGCTTGATGATGTCCGCCCTGCGCAACATGTACATGGACTACATCTACGATCACCTGGCCGATCGAGCAACGTTTCTGTTGATAATGGATCCGGACATCAGCTGGAAAGAGTGGGATCTGGACAGCATCACCCAGGGACTTTACTACTTTGCGGCCAAGCCTAAGCTGCAGCAGCTGTGCGCGCATTCCACCTTCAACACCCACCTGTACGACCCGTGCACGCTGAGCTTCTACTCGAACAAGCACTTCGGCGAGGACAAAAAGTACCCGGTGGTCGACTACGAGAAGTCGGTTCGGTTCGCGCCGCGCAGCCTGCCGCCGGTGAAGGTGGGGAGCTGCTTCCAGGCCGTGTCGTTCTACCGGATGTCGGCTCTGGCGCCCCGCAGGCTGCGCTATCGACGCAGTCCTGGCGAGTGGATTTGCGAGCACAACACGCTCTCCAGGCAGCTGGACGAGGTGTACATCGACCCGCAGATGCGGCTGAATGTCAGCTCGGAAAATTTTTGAGACTCCGTGCTGATATACTTTGCATCGCTAGATTTTTAAACCATTTAATTCTTTGCCGTTAAAATGGTTGATTCGAATTTTCACGTCAATAGAAAGATCAAAGGGTCAATAGCCCTTTGTGCAAATTTACGACTTTGACTTATTCATGTCCTCTTCTTGGCGATTGTAAAATTAAACTTGCGAATATTGGAAAACGAAAGTCGCTTCAATCGCAGCGCAAAAATTAATCGCATCATGGCATACGAAAACTTAGGATATGATTTTTAAATTATACGAAAAGTGCGTTCACCAGCTTAATACGAGCTATTTTATACTCAGCTCACAACAGCATAACCCCTCTTTATTTAACGGCTCATATTTATCAAAATACTATTCAGACTGTTCATCCCTATTTTATAATTGATTTAAACAATATTTGACTCGAGCAGCTGCTCTATGCTGGTATTGTGCTGAGGCCCTTAGCGAGGATCATGCCGATGGCATTGGGTGAACTTTCTGTGTCGCTTGAAAGTCGAACTAAAAGAGGGGCTTTTCGAGTTTAGATCCTTTGAAATCACTGCTAAACGCGCCATTTACCTAAATTTAACATGGTCATGTAAATAATGCAGTAGTGAGTCAAAAAACTGCATTATATTAGTAAAGTCTGGTTTTTATGGTTTTTTATTATTTAGGTTTACCATTACAATAGTGCTTTGCACACAGAGACGCAGACTGCGCAGGAAGTCTGGCTGCGAATAAAAGAAATTTTTTTCGGAGTGCTCAGCGCATACACGCGCTTGGGTGCAACAATGGGCTCTCGTCTCACTTCGGTTTTATTGAACATCCACGCTGCAACAATGGGCTCGCCCAGAGAGAGGCAGTTTGCACCTGCAGTGACTCTGCAGTCTACCCGATTCCCTGACTCGAGCATATCACCGTGTGCACTCTGATGGAACAGAAAACCGGTTCAGTCAGACAATAAATACACAGGCAGTGGCGGCGCAGACTTGGGGGGGGGCGCAACTGTACACAGGCACAGCCACACTCGACTCCTTTTTTGAGCTGAATTCTGGCTAACTACATAAAACACTCGCAAGCAACTAGCCAAAGTTGCTTGCTACATTGACTGCTTACGTATTTGCACAGTTGAGGGAAACGAGCGAATTACGCAGAATTGATATTATTACGAAGTATTAATAGACAAGGTGGTAGTACATGTACTGTTCATTATGTTTTCTTGTTCACCCTGTGCTTTCTTTCGGATTCCACTTTTAGGGCTTGTAAATCATTTTCTTGAGCCATTTTGAAATATAAATGTACTCGCGGTGCATTATATGGTACGTGCTCTGAAGAAGTAGTGTCACGAAACGTGTTTGGCTATAAAAATAGATGCCTGTGTTGACATTTGCCATGTTTGCCTGTTCAAACGAAGAGCCATGCAATTTCCACAGTTTCACCTGGTTGGGTACCTGTATGCACATGTACAAGTCTCGTATGCGACTGTATAAGCTGTCAGGCGTCGCCCTAAATTTTACATGAACATGTACGTATGGGGACGAAGACGAAACGGAAAGGAAATATTTTCGGAATCTGTGTTGTTATTATTGAATTTGGTACCCCAGGGCCCGTTATCAACTATGTACATGTACATGTAGAAGCTGTCCAACTACAAACATACTGACATGATGTATGTACAAAATATAGTATGCATGCTTTTTCTCCATCATGGCGATCAACGTCAACCGCGACACGAAATTAGCTGCTGTGTGACGGCCTATCGGACTTTCCTCGTGATATGCTCTGGAGCGCTATGGTGAGGTACACGAGCGCCGTCTGTTTCTCTTGACTTATTATATTTGCACCGCGGTGCAGATAAATTCCGCAACCTCCCTGTGGTGTAGTTGGAGAGCCGCTTAACTGCTGAGGCGGCCAACAGCAGCAGAACCAAGCGAGGGCAGGGAAGCGAGCGAGGAAGCGAGTTGAACGTCGGCGTGAGCAAAACCGGCGAGGTCGGCAATGAGGTTCCGCCCGTCGAGCTACTGCCATCCTTGGCTAATCAGATCTTCCGGGTGGCGCCGGAGACCGTGAGGCTCATTGTCATCGAGCCCCAGTTGTATGCCAGGGCACGCTTCGGGTCGGTGTAGAGTATTATATCTCCCTGAAAAGTTATTTAAAATTGTTAACGTACTACTTAAATAGTAGTAAATTGAGGAGCATGTATAAAGGATATGCGCTGAACCATACATATATTCGAATTAACCAATAGAAAGAGAGAAATCTCGAGCATGCTAATTTTAGAAATCACCCAATCACGTGCGACCAACAACTGTCAATTCAAACCCCACCTTCAAGTCATCATTTGGTTTGCACTCGGGTTGCACCGGTTGAACCAATCAAAGTCTACCAGCTACGGTAACCAATCATGCGCTTTTACAGTAGACTAGTTGCGCAACTTTCTACCCTGTCATGCTTGACAGCCACCGAATCGTGACCCTTTGACATTTGCGAAGACAGTGATGTACGACCTCGAGAGAGGTCTGAACGCCTATAAATACAAGTGGTCCGGAACGGACCCAGAGCCAACAATTCCTCCGGAAGGAGAAGAGCTCCGAAGAGGAAGCCACAGTCGGACTTCCTGGACCAAGACTCGGTCGATTGTTGCGGTAAGCCTTCCTTATTTGCGCCCGTTGTTGTTAGAGACGTCTCGCTCAAGTCTAGTGTGACTTGAGTTTAGTTGAGTCTGTTGAGACTCTTGAGTCGGTTTAGACTCCACTGGTTGCAGTCTCCAGAAGGACTGCCCCTGATAGATCTTAGAAGACTATCAGTGGTTTCCGGAGCTATTCCTAGAGTGCATAGAGGCACTGCTAGAAGAAGGAGGCTTAATTAAGACCGCAGTTTGGCGCAGGGTACCCATTGTAATTGGAAGCTTCCTATTGGTCCGAACTACAGATACCGGCCGACGACAATTCCGAGAAGAAGAACCTGGACCAGGACTACTGAAGAGACAAAGCGCCTGGCCAATTGATCTATTGGTCAACTGAGAACCGTACCAGAACTACAGTCAACGATCGAGGACTACTCAAGAGATCCCTTCATTTTATTACTGGGTTGCCTAGCTACAGAGCTAGAAGTGAGTGCTCCTTGATTATCACAAGTCGGGTAATAAGGAACACATCATCGGGACGCTGAACTGCCGCACTCTCAAGGCAAGGGTGAGAGGAATGCGCAGCTAGCGCTCGATCTAAGATGCGATGTCATCTCGCTGCAAGAGGCGTCCATCAGGGCCGACCCGGGAATTCATTGTAAGGACCTAGGCTCCAGTTGGACTCTCTGGTACACTTCGGCGGACCAACGAGGCCATGGAGGAGTTAAAGCGCTGGTTGGAACGAGGCTGCAGCAGAGCTGTCGCTGCATCTCCCTGTCTGACCGACTGCTTCGGATCGACTTCTGGAACGCTCGGCTGATCTGCGCGTATGCGCCTCCTGCCACCCGACCTGACGAGGCTCAAGTCTTCTTCGAGCAGCTCTCGGCGTAGGTGGAGGAGACGCGCAGCGTGACACAGTGGTCCTCGGAGACCTGAACGCGGTTTTGTGTAGATCCGAGCGGTCGCTGTTTGTGACACCGCGCGAGAACAGCAACACCGGAGCGCTGGAGGACTTCTTAGAGAGTCAGGATATGATTTTTGGCCAACACCTGCTTCCGCAAGCCACCCGGCAGGCTCGCGACCTTCGTGAGCTGCAAGCGGTGGCGGAGGAATGCGCGCGGCCGGTACGGCCGGCGGAGGCAGGCACAGCTCGATCACGTGCTTGCGTCTCCGTAAGCGCCGCCGTACTGTAAACTGCCCCACCATCACGCCGCTGGCTCTGCGGTCCGACCATCGGCTCCTCGTCTGCGACCTGCTTGTACACGGTCCGCTTTACCGTCCACAGAAGCGCCCACCGCGGCGCTACAAACGTGCTCTCAAGTAGACGCATATTTACCATTTCGCTAGCTCCTTCGTCAGCGCGCTTGGCTACAGGTGCGGGCGCGCCGAGTACACGGAGGTAAGTTCCGCGGTTAGAGCCGCGGCGAAGCAAACAGTTCGGCTGATGCAACCGGCCCAACATAGGCAGCCGGTCTGGCAGTACGACCCTGGGATTCTGCAAGCGAGGAAGCTGGAGATCGGCTCCGTCTGAGCAGACAGCCAACTCCTGCGGAGGAGGAGCAGCGGAGGAGGCTCTGGTGGCTGTCTACCTGCAGCGGCAACAGGCCGCTGTTGACGACGCCATCCAGGCCGTCACCGCCGCTGGACTCGACACTAAAGGGCGCGTGGCCTTCGCCGCCATCAACTCTCTGACCGAGCGGAAGCGGCGCATCCAGCTCAACCTGGCTGGTGACACTCCGGATGAGAGCAGAATGAGCTGCTCGAGTTCTTCGCCGCCATTGTCAACGCGCCGCCGCCCCCGCTGCCAAACGATCTGAGGCTGCCGCGGGGGCGCCGTTGCCGGCAGAGGAGAGTTTCAATGTAGCACCAGCCAGCACAGCCGACGTTGTGATTGCTCGCCCTGAGGACTCTGGGCGGCAAAGCGCTGGGTCCGGACGCGGCGCTGCGACTCCACTGTGTGGCCAGCGAGGTCGCCAGTGTGATAAATCGCGTGCTCTTCGGTGATGCGGCAGCCAACGAATGGACACGCGGCGCACATCGTCGCTATTCCGAAGAAGCCGGGTACCACACGGCTTGAAAAGCACCTAGGTATCTGCCTGCAGTCCTGCGCTGCGAAGCTATATACAGTGGTCCTTGAGCTGTTCAACCGGATGCTGCTATCCCGGTTGCAGCCCGTGCTGGATCCGCATTTGCAACCTGAGCAGAACGGGTTCCGGCCCCATCGCGGCACAGTGGCGCAGATCCTGGCTCTTCGCCGAGTCATCGAGGAAGCGCAGACCCGTCAGTCGAGCCTGATTGCTCTCTTTATTGACTTCAGGAAGGCTTACGACTCGGTGGTGAGGGCCGAGTGGCGCTTCGTGCCAAATGGTGCTTCGTGCGTATAACGTGCCAGAGCAGCTGATTTCCGCCGTCATGGCGCTGTATCATGGCACGAACGCAGCTGTGCTAACACCGGACGGCCTGTCAAATTTCTTTAAGACACCCTCTGGGGTGCTTCAGGGAGATACGCTTGCACCGTTCCTGTTCGTTCTGGTGCTTGACTGGGTGCTGCGGTCTGCTCTCGCTTCTAACGACGACGGCTTCCTGCTGCAGCGACGCGTGGGTCGACGCCAACCGGAAAGGCGGCTCAGCGTGCTTGGCTAAGCCGACGATCTCGCCCTGCTGTCTTCGACCGTCGAAGGCGCCCAACGCCAGCTGGACCGGCTGGTAAGTGTTGCAGCGAGCGTTGGCCTGGTGGTCAACATGCAGAAGACCGTCGTGCTCTGCGTGCCGGACGACATCGAGGCTGCTATATTTTCTGCCGAGACGCTGACGGACAGGGGACGAGGCTTCCGCGCTGTCAGCAGTTCGGCGGTCTAGTGCCTGACGTTCGCCAGGATCTACGACGTCGCCGCGGAGGACTTTCCTGAGCTGCCTTTCGCTTCGTAAGGGCTGTCCTGCAGTCCGAGGCCCTGCCTGACCGCCAGAGCGGTTGTTCCAGGCGGTGATCGACACAGTCCTTTTGTACAACGTCGAGACCTGGACGCTGACGGATTTTGCTAGAACAGCAAGTCGATCGATGCGGCACACGCTGGCCTGATGCGCGCCGCCTTCAAGATCGGCTACAAGCGAGTCACCAATGCGGCACTCTATCGCCTCACCGGCCTGTTCCGTCCCAGCGAACTGTTGCGCCGTCGGCGACTCCAGCTGCAGGTCATATTATCCGAGCCGGGTCGTTCTGTCCACAGTCGGTGAAGAAGGTACTGCTGCTGACGCTGCAGACACCCTACTGGCGGGCGCAGGCGCGCACTCGGCGTTCCATCGACATCGACTGTTTGCTGGCTGATGCCGGGGCTTCGGATACTGCCGGCGGTGCGGCCTACGTTCTTGTCCAGGCCTGAAACGCACCTTGTGACATTGTCCCACGCTTGACTGGCTGACAATGCCTTTTGTTGTTGTTGCTTTTTGCGTCTGTTGCGAACTGCATGCTCTTTCTTTCCACCGTCCGCCTGGCTCGACTTCAGTACTTTAGTTTGTTTATTGGTGCCTACATGTAACTCTTCTGTGTATTCTGTGTAATTCATACGTTACATTATATATAGCAAGGACCACTGTATATAACAGGACGTAAAACTCATAGGTTTAAATTTTTCAGAGGTTGATTTCCTGGAAAAATACACTGTGGAGACAGGAAAAAATCATCACAAAATCAATGACTGCATTTGATCTATGGTAGTGAAGACCATAGATCAAATACAGTTTATATTTCTTTTTATTTAGAACGCACAACATGTTACTCTCTTATATTTTAATATAGCTGTGTAGTGAATGGTTAACAACGATTAATGTTTTTAACTAATACGCTTTGGATCAGTTTTGAAACAGTTACATTGAATATTTGTTTAGTAAGTTAAAACAACAATATTTTGAGCTGCATAAAAATAATAAAGTAAAACATTTTTAATCTTGTTCAACCAATAGTTTAACGTTAAATCTAATAAAAGCATTGAGACAGTGCGTTCTGAGCCTTAACAGATTTCGTGACAAGTATAAACACAACCTTTTAAATAGAATGTGTGGTAAGCCGATTTTGAGTATTTTCCAAAGATTTTATAATTAATACTATTCGTCTTCTGCATATTATGGCTAAACCATTTTTTCATAGGTTCGATAAAATTCAACCTCCAATACTTATACTTCCATCTTAAATGTTCGTTTCGATATCCATACCTTTAGTCAGTTTAGATTTCTTTCTAATTTTGCTTCTGTAAATCTGTAGCAGCATTGATAATAAATTAATATTCTATCAAACTTTTTATTTTATATTTTGTACTATGAATAAAAAGCTATAGTATCAAATGCATAGTAATCTTAATGATGTTTCACTGTTTAGACTGTTAAAACATAGATTTATATCTTTTCAACTGGTTTGGTTCATTAAATTATAGTGATATAAGTAGCTAACAAACAAGTGTGTGATATGAATTAATATTTGATATTCAACTTTTTATATAGCTTTTTGTTTATTCACACTCATTTTTAAATTAATATCTTAAATATTATTGTATTTCAGGTTGTATTTGCTATAATGAATTGCCATAGAAGATAAAATAGCTTTTGCTATTGCTAGCTTTTATATACTCTTAGTTATATATGTCATTTAGGTAGAGACAAGGCAGGGCATTTTAGCTTTCTGTATATAACACATTCAATTATCATAGTGCCTGGAACAAAACTGGGTAGCTTTTATGTAAATTTGACTGGATTTTGTTTTGTTATTAGTGTTTTTTGTTTTTTGTTTTGAATTATTTTTTTATTGTTCATGGCTTTCAATTTAATTTTTGATTAATCTTAAAATTATAATATAATACAAATTTCAATACTGTTATCAGTAATGAAATGCTTTGTTATACTATGGGATTAATAGCACCAAATTTGAATTCTTTCAGCTTATTTTCTGTTAGCATTCAAATGAGCAATGACTAACAGCAGACGGAACTGCCCATGCTTTAATGCTGAGGGCAGGTTTTCCATTGTGCAAGAGGGTGTGACGCCACCACCATGGGGACAGCTCTTTGTCTTGTTTATCCTGATGGTAAATTTTAAAAAATATTTGTTCTCCTAATCCTGAACAATCTCAAATTGACTTTATTAACTAGTCTGCAGTGACGCCCAGAGCTGCTGTCATGCTCTCACAAAGCCAGTTGTTTTCAATTTTCAGACAGGCTCGGCCGCTTGCATCTCATTTTATCAGCCCTTTCTAAAGGAGATGGTCGTGGTAAGAATTCGAAAAGAAGAAATTTCTGGAATAACACCGAATGAAACAGCAGGACAAGTTTGTTTGAATTGGCGCCACCCGAATTGCAGAGCTTTGGCTACCAGGAGGCGGACGCGGGCTTCTACGTGGGCTTTGTGGCCGCCTCGTTTCATCTGGGCCGCCTGATTTCATCGTAAGTCGCCGCACCGTAACACGGGACTGCCCGGCCTCCTTGTCACTTTCACCTGAACTCTCTCTCTCTTCTGGCGGCACGCCTGGCGCAGATTAATCTTGCGATGCCTATCTAAGTCCGCAGCTTGATACAGAAAACCCCCGGCCGCTGTATTCTCGTGGGCGCGCACAGTTTGCAGCAGTGAAATGCAACATGAATCATCAGAATGCTGCGATTCTGATATTTTGTTTTTTTATTCGCGCCACTTTGGCCACCGGTCTGTCGTGGAGTGAGCGGCTCAGGGTCGCATTTACATTTAAACCATTTACTGGCTACTACAGTGACGCCAAGAACTTTTTACAACTTTTCAAGTCAATCGAAAAAAGAAATAAGCCTCTTGTCTGTGGCATTCACCCATTCTTACAATTGCGATTTCAGCCAGTTCCGAATGCTGTTTGCTGTAGATCGATGGTACTTCTCAGTGTACCTTACAGTTCGCTTTGTGTACACCACCTATGATCCTAGTCCTTCAAATGGGCGCTACTGCTTCCTGAGCAACCAATCCTTCATTGAGCCTCATAAACTGTAAAAACCGGAATAAAATACGGTTCGAGTTGCGTTCCCTTGCAATCAAAGACTGTCCACGTGTCATTCTCATTCCGAGCATGCTGTCATGAATATGGCATTAATGCATCTAAGATATCTGCTGCAGTGTCAGAGGCCACAAAAGCAAATTCGCTTTCCTTGCTCAATACTCGAGGACTCGATTCTGGAACCTCTGAAAGAGTAAAAAGCCTAGAACACAGCACAGTCAACAGTCCGCATAACCCGCACGAATCCCCAACCCCAACCGCTCAGGTACGCTTGGGGCTACCTGTCTGACCGGTTCGGCCGCCGGCCCACCCTGCTCACCTCCCTGCTGCTTGTGTCGCTGTGCACGCTGGCCTTCGGCTTCTCCCGTTCTTTCGGATTCGCCTCGGCCGTCGGACTCGTCACGGGCCTCGTCAACGGTGTGGTGATCGTCGGCAAGGCGCAGATCTACGACATCAGCGACACCAGCAACCAGAGCTACGGCATCGCCAGCCTGTCGCTCAGCTGGGGCCTCGGCTCCCTCATCGGCCCGATGCTGGGCGGCTTCCTGGCCAAGTACAGGGCCGTGCCCACCTTCCCCTACCTGGTACCATCCATCGCTCTGTCCGCCATCGCCGGGGCCATCCTGCTGCTGTCCTGCTGGCTGCTGAAGGAGCCAAAGCGGGCGGGAATTTCCATCGATCTGGACGAAATTGAGAAGCCAGTGGCAACTGCGGCGGCGGCGCCTTTGATCTTGGTGGAGGCTCCGACTGAGGGGGAGGACCGGCTGTGGCGGCGCTGGGCCTCAGCAGGCGGGCCGCTGGGCGAGTCTGGCGGATCGCCAAGCGCCGGCAAGGAGAGCCGTCGCCAAGTTGAAAACGGAGACGCGTCCGCTGAGGTGAGCCGGCCTTCGCTGAATTCTCGGGATCGGCCCAGGCTTTGACCCGAACTCCCGCTGCTGAATCGCCCCCCGAATCACCATGAAGCGCCAGAAATCGGCCCCAAATCCCCACGGAGCGCCAGAAATCGGCCCCAAAACCCCACGGAGCGCCAGAAATCGGCCCCAAATCCCAACGGAGCGCCAGAAATCGGCCCCAAATCCCATGGAGCGCCAGAAATCGGCCCCAAATCCCCAAGGAGCGCCAGAAATCGGCCCCAAATCCACATGGAGCGCCAGAAATCGGCCCCAAATCCCATGGAGCGCCAGAAATCGGCCCCAAATCCCCAAGGAGCGCCAGAAATCGGCCCCAAATCCACATGGAGCGCCAGAAATCGGCCCCAAATCCCATGGAGCGCCAGAAATCGGCCCCAAATCCCATGGAGCGCCAGAAATCGGCCCCAAATCCACATGGAGCGCCAGAAATCGGTCCCAAATCCCCACGGAGCGCCAGAAATCGGTCCCAAATCCCCATGGAGCGCCAGAAATCGGTCCCAAATCCCCATGGAGCGCCAGAAATCGGCCATGAGTGCCGATCTCCACCAAACTTGCTCCGCAGGCGTTCCGCTCTCTGCCCAGCGTGCAGCCCAGGCCTGCCCGAGCCGCGGCCCACGGCGGTTCCGTCAGCCGCTCTGTCGCGCTACTCGCGGCCGTATCGGCCGAGAACTGCCTCGTCCTGACAGCCGCCGAAGCTCCCGACGCCGCGGCCGCCGAGGAGGCCGCAAAACCGGCTGACGAAAAAGCCGCTGGCAGGGTCGGACAGCCGTTTCTGGAGCGAATGCGGGCCAGCAACCTGGGGCGGATTTTGCTCAACTGCGAGTGCATCAAAGTCATGAGTGAGCATCTGCCACCACTGCTGAGTACTGCTCAGGTTTTACCTGCTTGTCAGCTCCCTCCGATTATGAAATAAGCTTGTCAGCTTCCTCCGATTCCGAAATAACCTTGTCAGCTCCCCTCCGATTCTGAAGTAACCTTTTCAGCTCCCTTCCGATTCTGAAGTAACTTTGTCAGCTCCCTCCGATTCTGAAATAACCTTGTCAGCTCCTCCGATTCTGAAATAACCTTGTCAGCTTCCTTCCGATTCTGAAATAACCTTGTCAGCTCCTCCGATTCTGAAATAACCTTGTCAGCTTCCTTCCGATTCTGAAATAACCTTGTCAGCTCCCTCCGATTCTGAAATAACCTTGTCAGCTCCCTCCGATTCTGAAATAACCTTGTCAGCTCCCTTCCGATTCTGAAGTAACCTTGTCAGCTCCCTCCGATTCTGAAATAACCTTGTCAGCTCCCTCCGATTCTGAAATAACCTTGTCAGCTCCCTCCGATTCTGAAATAACCTTGTCAGCTTCCTTCCGATTCTGAAATAACCTTGTCAGCTCCCTCCGATTCTGAAATAACCTTGTCAGCTCCCTTCCGATTCTGAAATAACCTTGTCAGCTCCTCCGATTCTGAAATAACCTTGTCAGCTCCTCCGATTCTGAAATAACCTTGTCAGCTCCTCCGATTCTGAAATAACCTTGTCAGCTCCTCCGATTCTGAAATAACCTTGTCAGCTCCCTCCGATTCTGAAATAACCTTGTCAGTCCTCTGTCACTGAAGCAGCCTGTCAGCCCCCCCCCCCGAACCAGCTGATCACGGCCACTGACACACCTGCCTCTCTCGCCCCCGCAGCGCAATACTTCCTGCAGTCAATGTGCTCAGTTTACCTGAACACCCTGGTGATCGTGTGGATTCCCACCAGCTCATATTACGGCGGCCTCGGATTCAGTGCTCAAAGCCTGGCCACCCTGCTCAGCATTTCGGCCGTCTCACTGTTCGTGTTCCAGCCAATTGTGTTCCCCCTGCTGGAGCGGCGACTCGGGGCTACTAGGGTGAGTGAAGAATCCATGCGCAGGGTGCACTACTGATAAGACTGCATAGTAGCATTTTCGGCGTTATGCATGAAAATTAAATAATTCCATGCCAACCTATTCACAGCTGTTCATGCACACTCTGATGCTGACTCTGGTCTGCTCCGCCACCCTGCCATTGGCGCACTATGCTCTGCACACGTGAGTTTAGCATGCCTTATTTCAATTTGGAAATAGGCCAGTTGTCTACTCCCCAGGCCAGAAGTCTACTCCAGGCCACCAGTCTACTCCCTCAGTTCAATAGTCTACTCCCCAGGTCATCAGTCTACTCCACAGCTCACCAGTCTACTCCCTCAGTTCAATAGTCTACTCCCCAGGTCACCAGTCTACTCCCCAGGTCACCAGTCTACTCCCCAGGTCAGCAGTCTACTCCCCAGGTCACCAGTCTACTCCCCAGGTCACCAGTCAACTCCCCAGGTCACCAGTCTACTCCCCAGGTCACCAGTCTACTCCCCAGGTCACCAGTCTACTCCCCAGGTCACCAGTCTACTCCCCAGGTCACCAGTCAACTCCCCAGGTCACCAGTCTACTCTCCAGGTCACCAGTCTACTCCCCAGGTCCAGTCTACTCCCCAGGTCACCAGTCTACTCCCCAGGTCCAGTCTACTCCCCAGGTCACCAGTCTACTCCCCAGGTCACCAGTCTACTCCCCAGGTCATCAATGTACACCCGAACTCCCCGCCGCCAGGCCGGCCCTGGTGTGGACTCTGTGCATCGCGCTGCTGTGCCTGCTGAACCAGGCCATCCTGACCTCCTTCTCCTGCACCGCCCTGATGGTGAACAACTCGGTCCCGGTCGAGCTTGTCGGCTCCATGAACGGCATGTCGATGGCCTGGAGCTCCCTGGGCCGCCTGCTGGGCCCGCTGCTGTCGGGCAGCCTGTTCGCCGCCAGCATCGACTCCGGCCTGGACTACCCGCTGGACTTCAACCTGAGCTTCCAGCTGGCCGGCCTGCTGGTCATCCTGTGCGCCCTGCTGGGCTGCCGGCAGTCCACCAGGCTTAACAGCAAGTTCAGCGAGCGCTGAGTTCGGGGCGCTGGGATGATTCGAATCCGCGAACTTGCTTCACACTATTGTCCTTTTTGCTTATCTCAGAATGTCCGATCCTCTCTGGTAGCCAGATGGCTCTTATTCATGGGGATCTATGGATCATTTAGAGGGATTATTGATCCTTCAGGGGGATTGTTGATCCTTTAGTGGGATTGTTGATTCTTCAGGGGGATTGTTGATCCTTCAGGAGGATTGTTGATCCTTCAGGGGGATTGTTGATCCTTCAGGGGGATTGTTGATCGTTCAGGGGGATTGTTGATCATTTAGAGGGATTATTGATCCTTCAGGGGATTGTTGATCCTTCAGGGGGATTGTTGATCCTTCAGGGGGATTGTTGATCCTTCAGGGGGATTGTTGATCATTTAGAGGGATTATTGATCCTTCAGGGGGATTGTTGATCCTTCCATGCAGAACAATGAGGCTTCAGGTGAGTCTTAATCCTTCAAAGTAATAGAGTCTCCGTGAAGCCCTAAAGTGATTAAGATAGTTTAAATTTTTTTACTTTTCTTTTTAGAGTCTTTTGCTTTGTTTCTAGAGAAAATCTGCTTTTTTTCTGCGATTCAACCGCCCTACTACCTATTTTTCACTGTCCCAATTGTATCTGCAGTAAAGAATTTTTTGTCTTGTTTTTTATCTGATCTTGTAGCTATGATTTGCGTACGCATCCACTGGAATCTCGGCTTGTTTTATTATTGCAGTTTGTACTCAGCCAATGGAATTTTGGCTTGTTTTATTGCAGTTTGTACACAGCCAATGGAATTTTGGCTTGTTTTATTGCAGTTTGTACACAGCCAATGGAATTTTGGCTTGTTTTATTGCAGTTTGTACACAGCCAATAGAATCTCGGCTTGTTTTATTGCAGTTTGTACACAGCCAATAGAATCTCGGCTTGTTTTATTGCAGTTTGTACACAGCCAATGGAATCTCGGCTTGTTTTATTGCAGTTTGTACACAGCCAATAGAATCTCGGCTTGTTTTATTGCAGTTTGTACACAGCCAATGGAATCTCGGCTTGTTTTTTTGCAGTTTGTACACAGCCAATGGAATCTCGGCTTGTTTTTTTGCAGTTTGTACACAGCCAATGGAATTTTGGCTTGTTTTATTGCAGTTTGTACACAGCCAATAGAATCTCGGCTTGTTTTATTGCAGTTTGTACACAGCCAATAGAATCCCGGCTTGTTTTATTGCAGTTTGTACACAGCCAATGGAATATCGGCTTGTTTTATTGCAGTTTGTACACAGCCAATGGAATTTTGGCTTGTTTTATTGCAGTTTGTACACAGCCAATGGAATCTCGGCTTGTTTTATTGCAGTTTGTACACAGCCAATAGAATCTCGGCTTGTTTTATTGCAGTTTGTACACAGCCAATGGAATCTCGGCTTGTTTTATTGCAGTTTGTACTCAGCCAATAGAATCTCGGCTTGTTTTATTGCAGTTTGTACACAGCCAATAGAATCTCGGCTTGTTTTATTGCAGTTTGTACACAGCCAATGGAATCTCGGCTTGTTTTATTGCAGTTTGTACACATAATCAATCTCGGCTTGTTTTATTGCAGTTTGTACACAGCCAATAGAATCTCGGCTTGTTTTATTGCAGTTTGTACACAGCCAATAGAATCTCGGCTTGTTTTATTGCAGTTTGTACACAGCCAATGGAATATCGGCTTGTTTTATTGCAGTTTGTACACAGCCAATGGAATTTTGGCTTGTTTTATTGCAGTTTGTACACAGCCAATGGAATCTCGGCTTGTTTTATTGCAGTTTGTACACAGCCAATAGAATCTCGGCTTGTTTTATTGCAGTTTGTACACAGCCAATGGAATCTCGGCTTGTTTTATTGCAGTTTGTACTCAGCCAATAGAATCTCGGCTTGTTTTATTGCAGTTTGTACACAGCCAATAGAATCTCGGCTTGTTTTATTGCAGTTTGTACACAGCCAATGGAATCTCGGCTTGTTTTATTGCAGTTTGTACACATAATCAATCTCGGCTTGTTTTATTGCAGTTTGTACACAGCCAATAGAATCTCGGCTTGTTTTATTGCAGTTTGTACACAGCCAATAGAATCTCGGCTTGTTTTATTGCAGTTTGTACTCAGCCAATAGAATCTCGGCTTGTTTTATTGCAGTTTGTACACAGCCAATAGAATCTCGGCTTGTTTTATTGCAGTTTGTACTCAGCCAATGGAATCTCGGCTTGTTTTATTGCAGTTTGTACACAGCCAATGGAATCTCGGCTTGTTTTATTGCAGTTTGTACACAGCCAATAGAATCTCGGCTTGTTTTATTGCAGTTTGTACTCAGCCAATGGAATCTCGGCTTGTTTTATTGCAGTTTGTACACAGCCAATGGAATCTCGGCTTGTTTTATTGCAGTTTGTACACAGCCAATAGAATCTCGGCTTGTTTTATTGCAGTTTGTACACAGCCAATGGAATCTCGGCTTGTTTTATTGCAGTTTGTACACAGCCAATGGAATCTCGGCTTGTTTTATTGCAGTTTGTACACATAATCAATCTCGGCTTGTTTTATTGCAGTTTGTACACAGCCAATGGAATCTCGGCTTGTTTTATTGCAGTTTGTACACAGCCAATGGAATCTCGGCTTGTTTTATTGCAGTTTGTACACAGCCAATGGAATCTCGGCTTGTTTTATTGCAGTTTGTACACATAATCAATCTCGGCTTGTTTTATTGCAGTTTGTACACAGCCAATAGAATCTCGGCTTGTTTTATTGCAGTTTGTACACAGCCAATAGAATCTCGGCTTGTTTTATTGCAGTTTGTACACAGCCAATGGAATTTTGGCTTGTTTTATTGCAGTTTGTACACAGCCAATGGAATCTCGGCAATTCTTTTGAC
>NIVC01000506.1:527500-532500 GCA_002269645.1 Macrostomum lignano | reverse complement strand
CTCTGTCAGTAACCCTGATGGGTGCTCACTCTGTCAGTAACCCTGATGGGTGCTCACTGTCAGTAACCCTGATGGGTGCTCACTCTGTCAGTAACCCTGATGGGTGCTCACTCTGTCAGTAACCCTGATGGGTGCTCACTCTGTCAGCAGCCTGATGGGTGCTCACTCTGTCAGTAACCCTGATGGGTGCTCACTCTGTCAGTAACCCTGATGGGTGCTCACTCTGTCAGTAACCCTGATGGGTGCTCACTCTGTCAGTAACCCTGATGGGTGCTCACTCTGTCAGCAGCCTGATGGGTGCTCACTCTGTCAGCAGCCTGATGGGTGCTCACTCTGTCAGTAACCCTGATGGGTGCTCACTCTGTCAGTAACCCTGATGGGTGCTCACTCTGTCAGTAACCCTGATGGGTGCTCACTCTGTCAGTAACCCTGATGGGTGCTCACTCTGTCAGTAACCCTGATGGGTGCTCACTCTGTCAGCAGCCTGATGGGTGCTCACTCTGTCAGCAGCCTGATGGGTGCTCACTCTGTCAGTAACCCTGATGGGTGCTCACTCTGTCAGTAACCCTGATGGGTGCTCACTCTGTCAGCAGCCTGATGGGTGCTCACTCTGTCAGCAGCCTGATGGGTGCTCACTCTGTCAGCAGCCTGATGGGTGCTCACTCTGTCAGCAGCCTGATGGGTGCTCACTCTGTCAGTAACCCTGATGGGTGCTCACTCTGTCAGTAACCCTGATGGGTGCTCACTCTGTCAGTAACCCTGATGGGTGCTCACTCTGTCAGTAACCCTGATGGGTGCTCACTGTCAGTAACCCTGATGGGTGCTCACTCTGTCAGTAACCCTGATGGGTGCTCACTCTGTCAGTAACCCTGATGGGTGCTCACTCTGTCAGTAACCCTGATGGGTGCTCACTCTTTCAGTAACCCTGATGGGTGCTCACTCTGTCAGCAGCCTGATGGGTGCTCACACAATTCATGTCGCTGATGAGCCTCCGAACCTGCGCTCCACCCCGCCTGAAACCCGCAGGTGTTCACGGAGGCCATCCGGGCGGCCCTGGGCTCCCACAGTCTGCAGAGACACTACGCTAAAAAGTCCAAGCGAAAACGGATCTGCTCGATGCAGTAGAACCCCCGCCTTGACAACAGGACCTTTGCTTTAATTCCGCTTTATTCGTATTCAGGTGCTACAAGTCTGTTTCCCTTCTGGATAAAAAATGCGGAAATTATTGGACTTGATCTTCATATTGACTGAACTTTTTATTCGGAAAATCGACTTTTATATCGCAGTTTAATTTGAAACTATAAATTGCTGCAAATGATGTCACTGCTAGTAGCATGGTGCGCCGTGCCAATCTAAATTTATTCATTTGTAATTTGGTTAAACTGCGTAATCAAATATATATGCCATGTGTATGTTTTTGTTGGCTGACTGCTAAAAATAGAAAATGTTGGTAACAATGCCGAACACAATGTACCTTCAAAATACTTGGCCCTGTGAAAACTTGCGCATTGCGCGATCGTGCCGAAAGAAATAAATTAGGATTTTGCTAAGTAAAAATAATGCGAATTCCATGCGCTAAAAGCATTAAAGCTCTTTAGCTCGTAAAACACGGACGAACGCATTTTTAAAAGCGCTCTAAAAATTAAGCAGAGGATTACCTTGCATTTCATGGAATTCTTGAGATGCCAGTGCTCACGGGGAAGGAAATTTAAGAGATGTCAGTGCTCACGGGGAGGGAACTGCTGAGATGTCAGTGCTCATGGGGGGAGGGAACTGCTGAGATGTCAGTGCTCACGGGGGGAGGGAACTGCTGAGATGATAATGCTCACGGGGGGATTTCTGAGATAACAATGCTCCTCTTTAGAAAGCTGATAATCCATGTACTTACTGTACGTCTTGCCGTGAATTTGGCATAAAGAAACTCAAGGTTTATTTTAACTAGCAAGTAGCTTATTAAATAATGACACGAGCAAGGGCCGAGAGAACACCGAAATAAAGTCACGTGATGATAAATAACTACGTACAAGTACATGGCGGCTTAGGGGATGGCCAGTCAGAGCGAAGGGAGAGGAAAGAATGGTGTGCACGCACGATGCACGTACATAGCATAAGCTAGTTAGTTAGCCAGTGCCTAGAGCTCAGCGCTCCGGCACCACATCCCGTCATCACCAACGAGCTGTCAAGCGGTCAGGAGGAACGCCCTTGTTGCCGCGCTGGCTCCTCCTGAGCCCCGTATCA
The DNA here is from genome assembly GCA_002269645.1 of Macrostomum lignano. Taxonomy (NCBI): domain Eukaryota; kingdom Metazoa; phylum Platyhelminthes; family Macrostomidae; genus Macrostomum; species Macrostomum lignano. The sequence goes on along the minus strand of NIVC01000506.1, from coordinate 530,262 downwards.
GCCGTATCGAGCTCACCGGCTTGAGGATGCTCAACAGTCGCTGACTCTCCCGAATCGTTGGTCGGCGCCTCCGATACGTTGAGCTCCGGACGGCCTCCTTCGGCCTCCGACCCGGCCGCGGCCAGCAGTGGGCGAAGCTGGTCCCTGTGCGCCAGGACGGGCCGGTCCGACTCGGTCCGGGTGACGATCGCCGTGTTGTGCCCGGCCTGCACGACGAACTCAGCAAGCTCGGGCTGTGCGCTTTGGCGAGCTTGGTAAACGACCGGGGCGTCCGTCTCGAAGGTCAGCGTCAACGGGCTTCTCAGCTGCCGACCCATCAGCGCTGAGGGGCTGCCTCGGCCGTCACTACGTGGAGTCGCTCGGTAGTTCAGCAGGAGCTTGGCCAGGTATGCGTCAAATGGTCCTTGATGAGCTGCAAACGCCTTGAGTCCTCGCTTGACAGTCTGCACCATCCGCTCGGCGCAGCCATTGGACTGCGGGTGGTACGGCGGCGTGAAGAGCTGATTGCAGCCGATCCGCTCCAGCCAGCCTTGAAGCTCCTGATCGTGGAACTCTGGTGCGTTGTCGGACACCAGAGTGTGCGGCACGCCTTGCCTCGCGAAGATGGCCCGTAGAACTCGAATCACCGTCCTCGCGCTCTTGTCTGCCACGTGCACGGCTTCCGGCCAGCCAGAGAAAGCATCAACCAGCACCAGAATCAGGCCGACTCCCGACACGTGAGCATGGTCCATGTGCACCCGCTTCCAAGGCGTCTCCTCGGTAGGCCACGTGTGCACCGTGCGATTGGGCAGTGGTCGGATCCTCGTACATGTCGCGCACTGCTTCACAAACCGCTCAACATCATCGCAGTGCCCCGGCCACCATGCTTCGCGTTTGAGTCGATTTCGCGTCGCCAGCGCTCCGCTGTGGGTCACTCCGTGAGCCGCTTGCAGCATTTTACTACGGACCGCGGCAGGCGGGACCAGCAGGTCTCCGCAGCATACGACGCCGTCTTCGATCGTCAACTGATGACGGACAGCCTTGAACGGACGCTCTGCAGCCGAGCAGTTGGACCAGACATTCTTCTGGATCCGGCGCTTGATGCTCTTGAGCACTGGGTCGATGTCTGTTCCCTGGCGGATTTCCTCAAGCCTCAACAGGTCAGTCTCGGTCCAGTGGATGAAGCCACCATCGCCACTAGAATCGCCGTCATCGTTGCTCTCGAATGACATCCGGGACATGGCATCCACGTGAGGGATGCTGTTGCCCTTGACGTAGGCGATGTCGAAGTCGAACGCGGCAAGCTGAATGGCCCACCGCATGATCCGCGCCGAAGTCACCTTGGGAAGCTCCCGACTGGGTCCGAAGATGAATTCCAGTGGCTGGTGGTCGCACTGAAGCAGGAATTTCTTGCCCAATAGAAAGTGCTTTGCTCGCTGAGTTGCCCAGACGACCGCCAGAGCCTCCCGCTCGATGTTGGAATACCGGGTACGCAAAAAGTATCCGGACACTTGCATGTGTTGCAGAGAAGGACAGATAAATATGCACGTGTTGTACCCAAAATCAATGAATTTTCACATCGCAATTTAATGCAACAAATTGTCGTAGCTCGTTTTTCAGCAAAGTGGCCAATGCAACAGGTCGGTCTATTTTCACCTGGAAAGGTGATAATGGCTTAATTAAAGGTAGATGACGTAAATCGCGAAATTTCAAGCTCGTGTTCGATTTAACAACGTAAAAACGATTTTTTTCTAAAATGCGAACAAGAGAAACGTAACGCGGGCATTGAGCAACAAAAGTGAAACTTAATTTAAAGAAGCGGTCGCTTTTTCTAACAGAGTTCAAGATCGTCAGACTTCCTCGAATCAATCACCTGGCCCACTTGCTGAAATGTGCTGCTCAAATGGTTCCAACAAGCGGCTCTGCATGCCAGACTCGATTTAATCCACGATTGGAGAACCTCCTTGGGCAATCACCTTCTCAAGACGACCACGAAACGCTTTGCAGCATCTCACCAGATATTCCGGAGTCAGCTCTGATTCCCAAGCCTCATGAATGGCAGATCTCAGCGAGTCCAGGGACGTGTGGAAGCTTCTGCAGGCCCGCTTGTCAACCTGGTTCCAGATCGAAAAATCCAGGGGATTTAGATCCGGTGAGTAGGCTGGCCAGTCCTCCTTCAGCCAGACGCGCTTGCGCCCGAAGTGAGCGCTGAGCCAGGCCTGCACGTCATTGCGAGTGTGTGCTGGAGCAGAGTCCTGCTGGAAGCGAAAGTTCCAGCCATCTGCAAAACTGCCATCCGGCCGCACCCTGTCAGGATAGTTACTGCGAATCCAGTGCAGCACTTTCTGGAGCACATCAAGGTACCCGTCTCCATTCAGTCGGTACCCCTTGTCAAAAAATATTGGCTGCATTTTCTTGCCATCAGAAGCGACGAGGCCGAAGACCATGATGGTTGCCGGGTGCTTAATCTGTGGCGAGTTGAAGGCGTCCCGCTCCTCACTGCTCCTGGCCAGCACGCGCGAAGAGCTGCGATTCCGGTAGGGTGTCTGCGTGAAGTTCTTTTCATCCGTGAAGAAGATGACTTCAACTCCGGGAGAGGCCTTGAGGTCATTCAGGAGCCTCCGTGACCGTTGAACCCGAAGCCCCAGCTGATCCGCGTTCAGCATGGGGATCTCCCTCTGCACGAAGCTCCTGACGCCCATCTCCCGAAATGCATTGCGGACATTGCTCTCATGCACTCCTTCCTCTCGGGCAATTTGCCTCATCGTCTTCGTTGGGTCTTC
>NIVC01000506.1:520000-522500 GCA_002269645.1 Macrostomum lignano | reverse complement strand
ATCGAACAGATATTGTGATGACCACAGTTACTTAAATTTATTGTCATTTTGGGTTAATTCGTCGTTCGCGTGCACGCAACCTTTGGCTTTGCTCACCAGGCTGAAGACTTATCGCTTTGTGCATAGCACGTTGTTAGTGATTAAACGCCCCCCGCTAATCTGTGTGCATTGCACGTTGCTGACAATCAAATATATAAACACTGAGTAAAGAATGATAATTTAAAAAAGCGACTGTTCTGCAAACAAAAGCTGAGTTTTTACAGATCTCAGTTTCAGATCCAATAGATCTCAATCTCACACCCAACAGATCTCAATCTCACACCCAACAGATCTGTCTCACACCCAACAGATCTCAATCTCACACCCAACAGATCTCAGTCTCAGATTCAACAGATCTCAATCTCACACCCAACAGATCTCAGTCTCACACCCAACAGATCTGTCTCACACCCAACAGATCTCAATCTCACACCCAACGGATCTCAGTCTCAGATCCAACAGATCTCAATCTCACACCCAACAGATCTGTCTCACACCCAACAGATCTCAATCTCACACCCAACAGATCTCAGTCTCAGATTCAACAGATCTCAATCTCACACCCAACAGATCTCAGTCTCAGATCCAACAGATCTCAATCTCACACCCAACAGATCCAGATTCTCTCGCCACCCTTCACAGCAGCCGGCAGTTGCCATGAACAGCCCAGCCGAAAATCTCCGGTGGTCGTTTTTCAACGCGCTGAAGCTGAGCATGAAGCTCGAGCTGGACGCCGACACGTGGGAGTACAACGAGGAACCTCATGTGACCAGGCGGCGGGAGATCCTGGCAAAGTATCCCCAGATTAAGAAGCTGATGGGCTACGATCCCAGAATTGCTCTGGTGGTCAGCGCAGAGGTTCTCATCCAGCTGCTGATCTGTCAGGTGATCTCGCAGGCCAACCCGTCCTGGGGCTGGTTGGTGCTGCTGGCGTACGTGGTTGGAGCCACTCTGAACCACAGCCTGGCCTCCGCCATTCACGAAATCGGTAGGTGGATTGCTGGGTAGGTTGGTGAGTAGATTGTTGGGTAGGTTGGCGGGTAGATTTTTGGGTAGGTTGGTGGGTAGATTGTTGGGTAGGTTGGTGGGTAGATTGTTGGGTAGGTTGGTGGGTAGATTGTTGGGTAGGTTGGTGGGTAGATATCTGGTGGGTTAGCGGGTAGATTGCTGGGTAGGTTGGTGGGTAGATTTCTGGTGGGTTAGCGGGTAGATTGCTGGGTAGGTTGGTGGGTAGATTTCTGGTGGGTTAGCGGGTAGATTGCTGGGTAGGTTGGTGGGTAGATCGCCGGGTGGCGCGAGGTACGTTCGCGAGTGGAATGACAGTGAGCAACCTTTTTGGAGAGAATTTCCAAAGTATTAGTAATGTATTAATGGATTTACTAGCGAGTAGATTAGCGAGTAGCTCGGTGGGCAGATACCGAGAGAGAGAGAGAGAGAGAGAGAGAGAGAGAGAGAGAGAGAGAGAGAGAGAGAGAGAGAGAGAGAGAGAGAGAGAGAGAGAGAGAGAGAGAGAGAGAGAGAGAGAGAGAGAGAGAGAGAGAGAGAGAGAGAGAGAGAGAGAGAGAGAGAGAGAGAGAGAGATCAGAGTGTCTGTGGCAATGCGCACTAACTTACTGACATGCTGTTTATACAAGAACTTATTATGAAAATGCATCGATGGAGGGTAGTGAGCAGAGCGAGCTCAGCGCTCTCACGGCCCCGAGCACGTGAATAAGAGCTGCGAGCACTGAGTCCTCGACTACTATTATTATGCGCCTTTCTCTACAGGCCAGCTCCAGAGAAAGATGCAAAGCAGCGAGTTTACTGAGCTTGTATCTTGGCAGTTTGAGCCGTCGTACAACCCGCAGACATCTGCGAGGCTCAGAGTGAACCGGTCGAAATCTGCCACTGTCCTTTGGTTTGATTGCCGCGGTCCAGGGTCCCAGATCACAAACTTGTAATGCCACTCTGGCCAGTACTAGCTTGTACATTGTATTAGCACGTACATGTCGCTACTCAACTTACAGTATGTACGTAAGGCACGCGGCTCAATTGTGCACGTTGCAATCAGATCGCTTCCAAATATAAATATCGTCTCACCCTACTTGGAGGGTTAAGGCTTTTTCTCGCACGCCACAAACACTGCCCGACTCCTGAGTCATTACAAAACTGACCTCTATTTCATCTCTCCTGTCTCTAGGACCCAACGTGACCTCACATTGACCTCTCTTGTCCCCGATCACAGTTGACCTCCATTTGACCACTCCTGCATACAGATTTTAAATTGACCTTGAATTGACCTCACTTCTCTTATCTTTGAGCTCCATTATCGATGGACGTAGGTCGTAATCAATCTAACCCCTCCTTGACCTCTCCTGTCCGCAGGTCACAAGCTGACCCCTCCTTGACCTCTCCTGTCCGCAGGTCACAATCTGACCCCTCCTTGACCTCTCCTGTCCGCAGGTCACAATCTGACCCCTCC
>NIVC01000506.1:500000-515000 GCA_002269645.1 Macrostomum lignano | reverse complement strand
CAGCAGTAGCAGCAGTAGCAGTAGCAGTAGCAGTAGCAGTATCAGTAGCAACAGCAGCAGCAGCAGTAGCAGTATCAGTAGCAATAGCAACAGCAGCAGCAGCAGTAGCAACAGCAGCAGCAGCAGTAGCAGCAGCAGCAGCAGTAGCAGTATCAGTAGCAATAGCAACAGCAGCAGCAGCAGTAGCAGCAGCAGCAGCAGTAGCAGTAGCAATAGCAACAGCAGCAGCAGCAGTAGCAGTATCAGTAGCAATAGCAACAGCAGCAGCAGCAGTAGCAGCAGCAGCAGCAGTAGCAGTATCAGTAGCAATAGCAACAGCAGCAGCAGCAGCAGCAGTATCAGTAGCAAAAGCAGCAGCAGCAGCAGCAGTAGCAGTATCAGTAGCAATAGCAACAGCAGCAGCAGCAGCAGCAGTATCAGTAGCAAAAGCAGCAGCAGCAGCAGCAGCAGCAGTATCAGTAGCAATAGCAACAGCAGCAGCAGCAGTAGCAGTATCAGTAGCAGTAGCAACAGCAGCAGCAGCAGTAGCAGCAGCAGCAGCAGCAGCAGTAGCAGCAGCATTAATTGCTGCTGGTTCACCTGTACTGAGAATTTGCACTGATCCAACAGCAAATAATTCGCCTTCCAGTCGCCTACCAGAGGTTCGCCGAATCGCTCCGGAGTTCTACGACCCGCTTCCGCATCACTCGAGCTTGCTGCGGGTGTTGTGGGACTTCATCACCAAGGACCAGCTGGGCCCGCACGCCAGAGGCGTCACCAACGAGAACAAGAGCAACCCGGAGCTGTACAAGGAGGTCCGCAAGGACATGGCCTTACGGATTCGGCCTTTGGCGACGCAGTGAAGTGTGGCGGCTGGTTTCCGGTGTCACGAACCTCGTAATGCTTCTCAAACTGATTTTGGCGCAGTTTTAAATCCGTGATTTTTTTCTACAACAATCTGAAACTGAGCAAACTCAGCAGCGTGGCGGCGAAATTGTGCCTCATCTGACAGATATTTTTGGTCAAGTTGACTAACCGGCTTTTTACTATGTTTTCTAGCGCTCCATCGTTTTCCAGCCTGCTTACTGTCAGTAGCGCAAGGCGCGCATGCGCCCGCGGTGAATTTTCGCGGCGTGCCGGACCTCGCTGACGACATCGTTGCTGCCTTCGTTTTCAGGCCCCTTTATTTTATCGTTGATATTCCAATAATCATTCCTAGAGAATGATATCTGTGTTTTCCATTTACCTGTTTACAGCTTTACCTGCAAGGTTTAGGTTTCTTGAAGCACTGGCTTGAAAAAAAAAATTGTCTCAACCTAAACTGGAACTCTTATTGTAGCTTCTGCAGCTTTGCTTTTGCCTGCTCAATTTTAATTTGAAAGCTTCTAATTAGCATATTTGGCCACTGTTGCTGGGTTTGATTGATGTTATCATGAGATTCTCACTGGCACTCCCTTGAGTATTTGAGTAGCAATTCTTTGATAATCTTAGACAAGCCATCAGATTCTTGAGAACTCCACTGAGCACTCGCTGAGCACTCCCTAAACACTCACTGAGTACTCCCTGAGCATTCCACTGAGTACTCCCTGAGCACTTCCTGAGCACTGCCTGAGCATTCCACTGAGTACTCCCTGAGCACTTCCTGAGCACTGCCTGAGCATTCCACTGAGTACTCCCTGAGCACTTCCTGAGCACTGCCTGAGAATTCCACTGAGTACTCCCTGAGCACTCCCTAAACACTCACTGAGTACTCACTGAGCACTCCACTGAGCACTTCCTGAGCACTGCCTGAGCATTCCACTGAGTACTCCCTGAGCACTCCCTAAGCAATCCCCCGAGCACTCCCCTGAGCATTCCCTGAGCGCTTCCCTGAACAATCCTCTTGAGCACTTCCCTGAGCATCTCTTTCAGCACTCCCTCGAATGGTACTCCCTGCGACTCTGTCAACAATGTAATAAACTTGTTTTTGCATATCAAAATGTAGAATACCGTTAGCCATTGCTATTTTTGGTGTGCATTGATTTACAATTGCTTTGAATACACGCAGTCCCTCATTAGTTTTTTATTCAGAGCGAAGCTCCTTGAGAGCGGGGGCAGCAAGCTGCTTCAGAAATCAGAAACTCAAATAAATAAAAAAATGTTGATTTTTTTGAAGAAGAGACTTGGATACTGGCCGTGGCTGCTTTATTGCGCAAAAAATTCATCAGATTGATTATCGTTTATTGTTTATCAGTCCGATTCCCACTAGTCAGCCGAAAATCTCCCCGCCCAAGTTGTAGAGGTTTACTCCGTGTGAAACCCGAAACACCTGGAAATATTTAATTGTGATCAGCAGCCTCCCCTGGTTCTATATCTAATCCCTGTCGCTTCCCCAGTCGGACAAAGCTCGGACGTTTCCCCAGTCGGACAAAGCTCGGACGTTTCCCCAGTCGGACAAAGCTCGGACGTTTCCCAAGTCGGACAAAGCTCGGACGTTTCCCAAGTCGGACAAAGCTCGGACGTTTACCCAGTCGGACAAAGCTCGGACGTTTACCCAGTCGGACAAAGCTCGGACGTTTACCCAGTCGGACAAAGCTCGGACGTTTACCCAGTCGGACAAAGCTCGGTCGTTTACCCAGTCGGACAAAGCTCGGACGTTTACCCAGTCGGACAAAGCTCGGACGTTTACCCAGTCGGACAAAGCTCGGACGTTTACCCAGTCGGACAAAGCTCGGTCGTTTACCCAGTCGGACAAAGCTCGGACGTTTACCCAGTCGGACAAAGCTCGGACGTTTACCCAGTCGGACAAAGCTCGGACGTTTACCCAGTCGGACAAAGCTCGGACGTTTACCCAGTCGGACAAAGCTCGGTCGTTTACCCAGTCGGACAAAGCTCGGACGTTTACCCAGTCGGACAAAGCTCGGACGTTTACCCAGTCGGACAAAGCTCGGACGTTTACCCAGTCGGACAAAGCTCGGTCGTTTACCCAGTCGGACAAAGCTCGGACGTTTACCCAGTCGGACAAAGCTCGGACGTTTACCCAGTCGGACAAAGCTCGGACGTTTACCCAGTCGGACAAAGCTCGGACGTTTACCCAGTCGGACAAAGCTCGGACGCTTTTCAATATCACCGCCCTGTAGGCTTTCAGCGGCCGAGTCCTGCATCAGCCAGGAGTCCCGGGCGGTCGAGGGCTCCTCCATCGCGGCGTCACTGAGACTCGCTGACGGCACTTCGCCAGAGCTGGCGGCCAGGGCGAGCGGCAGCAGAGCGGCCAGCAGCAGCGGCATGTAGCGCATGGCTGTTCGGTCAGCTCCGGATGCACTTCTAAAACGGTTGAAGATCCAATCGGTTCAATACAGTCAGACAGCGCTCAAAATCAGCAACCAACTCACTTGAAAAATTTGATAAACTCGCAAATCCGAATGAAATTTCCTTGGAAGCAGAAGCAGCAGACAGCAGCAAAGGCGGCGGCGGCAGCAGCAAGAAGACAAGCAGAAGTGGGCGGGCGCTGTTTTCAGCCAGGGATTTCAGTTTCAATCATTGGCTGTCCGGCTGTGCGCCTGTCCGCGAGCGCCAGGGACCGGTAGACTGGCCGGGAGCGGCAGTGTGAGATTTTCAAAGCGGCAGTGTGAAGATTATCAAAGCGGCAGTGTGAGATTATCAAAGCGGCAGTGTGGAGAATATCAAAGCGGCAGTGTGAGATTATCAAAGCGGCAGTGTGAGATTATCAAAGCGGCAGTGTGAGATTATCAAAGCGGCAGTGTGAGATTATCAAAGCGGCAGTGAGAGTATCAGAGCGGCAGTGTGAGATTATCACAGCGGCAGTGTGAGATTATCACTGCGGCAGTGTGAGATTATCACTGCGGCAGTGTGAGATTATCACTGCGGCAGTGTGAGATTATCACTGCGGCAGTGTGAGATTATTCGAGCGTGGCCTAAAAGCGACTAAAGAAGCGGTGTTCTCTAATGCTCTCTTGTGGGCCCGAGAGGTCTGTCATTCAGCAGTTTTTTTGGTTGGATTTTCCAACCAGCATCAGCGCGCCATCAGTGTGGCGCAGTTTTGCGAAATCAGGCTAAAAATAGCCTCTCTTTGCAATCAAATTTTGCCGTGGATTCCACGAAACCAGCATGAAAAACTGTTTCTGTTTTGGGCCTAAAAAAACCGACTCATTACGGGCAGATCGCAGGGCGCAGTCTGGAAATTTGAAGTGTTTCAGAATTTCAACCGGGGGAAGGAGACAGGCAAGAGTGCATCGTAGCCAAAATTTGCAGGCAAATTTATTGAAGCAAAACTTTAAACGTTTAAGGAAACTGCGAAAGACAAAAAATCTGAACAAACAAGACACCTTGGCTCACAGACAGGACAGAGCACGTGCACGTCTACACTTCGGGTTCACCTCGGCCGTTGCGGAATAACGGAAGAGAAGCAAAATCAACGAGCGATTCTTGACGCAAAGTTTTCCGAATTTTGAAGCAACCTACCTCTTGATTACGCTGGATACTCGCAGGTGTGGAAAAATATTGTGTTCTCTGTTCCGGAGCAGCAAAATTTAATTGCTGCTTTGCCGTGCTTCCTGCGCTCCGACCGGCCGAAATTTCCTTGGGGAATTGATTTCTGTCCGGGAAAAATCTGCGACCCACCACCTCGGCCTGCATTCGCTTCCACCCACCGTGGCCTTTGAGCTCTATCGGCTGTCTGTCTGTCTGTCTGTCTTAGTGTCTGTCTGTCTGTCTGTCAGTCTGTCAGAGTGTCTGTCTGTCTGTGTGTCGGTCTGTCTGTCTGTCTGTCTGTCTGTCTGTCTGTCTGTCTGTCTGTCTGTCTGTCTGTCTGTCTGTCTGTCTGTCTGTCTGTCTGTCTGTCTGTCTGTGTGTCTGTCTGTCTGTCTGTCTGTCTGTCTGTCGTCTGTCTGTCTGTCTGTCTGTCTGTCTGTCTGTCTGTCTGTCTGTCTGTCTGTCTGTCTGTGTGTCTGTCTGTCTGTCTGTCTGTCTGTCTGTCCATCCGTCTGTCTGTCTGTCTGTCTGTCTGTCTGTCTGTCCGTCTGTCTGTGTGTCTGTCTGTCTGTCTGTCTTTCTGTCTGTCTGTCTGTCTGTCTGTCCGTCTGTCTGTCTGTCTATGGGTCAGTCTGTTCAAGCAGTTCAATCCGCTCTCCCTCACTCAGTCAGTCTCCGCACGCCCCCATTCCGCATCTGTGGGCCCCACCGGTGATTACCGGAATAAATTTTGAAGAGCCGCTGACCCGCCAGCGCGAGGACTTCATTATCATGGGTTCGCGAGGCGGGGGGGCGGTGGCCGTGCGGAGCGGCAGCCGTCATCACGGCCGTCAACCCACCCGCCGGCTCCTCATCGACCGCTCCCGGAGGGCGGAGGCCGCAATCCCGCCTTGCTCAAAATTAAATGGGGAGCTGGTGGAGGTCTGCTGCGGCCGCTGCCGAGGTAAGCGCAAACCTCTGCTCTCCACTGTCGGCGGCCTGTCACTTTGGCAGCTCTGTTTTCTGGCAATGAGACTCACCGATGCCTGACTGCGGCACTGCAAGCTCTTCTTTATCTCTTTTCCACGCGCCAAAGACCTCGGATTCGATTCGAAATGAAAATCCAAGGGCCGAAGCCTCTGGGCACAAAGTTTGTGCAACTGTTCGCCTAATTTATAATCTATTAACTCAAGACAGGATCGCCCGTCCCTTATTTCTAATGAGTCGTCTATAATTAGGATTTCCCATCTCTTATCTCTAATTAGTCATCTGTAATCAGGGTCTCCCGTCTCGTATCTCTAATTAGTCATCTGTAATTAGGGTCCCCCGTCTCTTATCTCTAATTAGTCATCTGTAATTAGGGTCCCCCGTCTCTTATCTCTAATGAGTCGTCTGTAATTAGGATTTCCTGTCTCTTAATTCTAATGAGTCATCTGTAATTAGGGTCTCCCGTCTCTTATTTCTAATTAGTCATCTGTAATTAGGATTTTCCATCTCTTATCTCTAATGAGTCGTCTGTAATTAGGATTTCCTGTCTCTTAATTCTAATGAGTCATCTGTAATTAGGGTCTCCCGTCTCTTATTTCTAATTAGTCATCTGTAATTAGGATTTTCCATCTCTTATCTCTAATTAGTCATCTGTAATTAGGATTTCCCATTTTTTATCTCTAATTAGTCACCTGTAATTAGGATTTCCGGTCTCTTATCTCTAATTAGTCATCTGTAATTAGGATTTCCCATCTCTTATCTCTAATTAGTCATCTGTAATTAGGATTTCCCATCTCTTATCTCTAATGAGTCATCTGTAATTAGGATTTCCCATTTCTTATCTCTAATTAGTCATCTGTAATTAGGATTTCCGGTCTCTTAATTCTAATTAGTCATCTGTAATTAGGATTTCCCATCTCTTATCTCTAATTAGTCATCTGTAATCAGGGTCTCCCATCTCGTATCTCTAATTAGTCACCTGTAATTAGGATTTCCCATTTCTTATCTCTATTGAGTATTCTCTAATCTCATATCTATCTGTATACATGCGCTTCCCAGGTTAACAGTATATTTTTTTAAACTTTCGAGGCCTCTTGCGGCAGCTCGGCAGCCCAGTCCCGGCCCCTCAAACTTGGCTCCGCAACCCGAGCCAGGCGGAGCCGGAATTCCCCACAGGCCGCTCAGCGAAGGCCGCATTGGTGGCAATTTGTTCAAAGCAAAATTGCGGGTGGCGGCCGCTCCTGCCGCAGCAATATGCTAATCCCAATCGGCCTTATTTACCCAGCCGGGCATCCCGGCTCCCCAGATTGAGGAAAAATTTCTTCAGCTGCACTTTCAGCAAAGACGAATAGCAGAGGCTTTCAAAATGAAAATTTCGGCTTTGGAAACAATATTTCGGCCAGTTTATAAACTGCTGCGGCCGATTAAAGTGCTCGGGCGATTTTTAATACTGATGCAGCAGAGAGGCTGGGGATTGAAAAGTGCCCGTGTACTTTATTAAGGAGATTGCTTAGACTAAGTTTATCCCAATGTTGTTGAAGGTGCTCAAAATTGCAGTGAGGCTGGAGTCTTCAATCTGATCAAGGGGATCAATGGGATCAATGGGATCAATGGGATCAATGAGATCAATGGGATCAATGAGATCAATGAGATCAAGGGGATCAATGGGATCAATGGGATCAATGAGATCAATGGGATCAATGGGATCAATGGGATCAATGGGATCAATGAGATCAATGGGCACGAACGTAGGCCACACTGCTGGCGCCGGCGTCAGCCAGCAGGCAGTCGACGAAACGCCGAGTGGTGGTGGTGGTGGTGGTTCCCGGCCAGAGCTAGTCCGGGGGCGCCTCTGCTCCCCTCTCCTCTGGAGATACTCGAGCACACGGGGGCCGTCGTCTGCGATGACTGGCAGCGTCGGGTTTGGTCACAGGACCACCGCCCGGGTGTCTGCGTGTGTCGGGCATTGGATGATGAGGTGTTCGAGGTCCTCCTCGGCATTGCCGCATGCTGGGCAGTGGCCGGTGCGGAGCTGGGCCAGGGTCACTTGGACTTTGCGGCCGGAGCCCGGCGGTAGGCGTTTCGGTGGCCTCCCATGTGTGGCAGAGCGATGCGTCGCGCAGTGTTGGTCATTGGCGTAGGCCTGGTGGAGGTCCGAGGCTACCAGCAAGGCGATGGCCGACCGGGTGCTGCGAAGGTCCAGTGGAGCGTCCGCTTGAGGGAGCCGAGCCGCGTCGCGCGCTGTGCTGCCTGCCAGGTCTTTGAGCCGCAGGTCGCAGTGGCCAGATGTCCCTGCAGCATGGCGAGAGGCGCGGTGAGGGGCAGCAGCACCTCCTGCATCGGCAGCGGGGAGTTGGACTCTACCAGTAGGATTTCGTCTACCAGCTGGATTCGCCGATGGCTTAACAGTTCGCTGGGATGGGACAGGCCGGTGCGGCGACAGAGTGCCGCATTGGTGACTCGCTCGTAGCCGATCTTGAAGGTAAAGGCGCGCAGCAGGCCAGCGTGCGCCGCATCGACCTGCTGTTCGAGCGAGTCCGTCAGCGGACCTGCTCTTCAAATTATCTAAGCGATCTTAGCGAGAGTAAATTTAGAGAGATTAATAGGAGATTATCGGAGAGATTTACAGCCAATTATAGGAGAGATTTACAGTGGACTATCGGAGAGATTTACAGTGGACTATCGGGGAGATTTACAGTGGACTATCGGAGAGATTTACAGTGGACTATCGGAGAGATTTACAGTGGATTATCGGAGAGATTTACAGTGGACTATCGGGGAGATTTACAGTGGATTATCGGGGAGATTTACAGTGGACTATCGGAGAGATTTACAGTGGACTATCGGAGAGATTTACAGTGGACTATCGGGGAGATTTACAGTGGACTATCGGAGAGATTTACAGTGGACTATCGGAGAGATTTGCAGTGGACTATCGGAGAGATTTACAGCGAATTATCAGTAATATTTACAGTGGACTATCGGGGAGATTTACAGTGGACTATCGGAGAGATTTACAGCGGATTATCGGAAAGATTTACAGTGGATTATCGGAGAGATTTACAGTGGATTATCGAAGGGATTTACAGCGGATTATCGGAAAGATTTACAGCGGATTATCGGAGAGATTTACAGTGGATTATCGGAAAGATTTACAGTGGACTATCGGAGAGATTTACAGTGGATTATCGGAGAGATTTACAGCGAATTATCAGTAATATTTACAGTGGACTATCGGAGAGATTTACAGCGGGTTATCGGAGAGATTTACAGTGGATTATCGAAGGGATTTACAGTGGATTATCGGAGAGATTTACAGCGGATTATCGGAAAGATTTACAGTGGATTATCGGAGAGATTTACAGTGGACTATCGGAGAGATTTACAGTGGATTATCGAAGGGATTTACAGTGGATTATCGAAGGGATTTACAGCGGATTATCGGAGAGATTTACAGTGGATTATCGGAAAGATTTACAGCGGATTATCGGAGAGATTTACAGTGGACTATAGGAGAGATTTACAGTGGATTATCGGAGAGATTTACAGCGAATTATCAGTAATATTTACAGTGGACTATCGGGGAGATTTACAATGGACTATCGGAAAGATTTACAGTGGATTATCGGAAAGATTTACAGTGGACTATCGGAGAGATTTACAGTGGATTATCGAAGGGATTTACAGTGGATTATCGGAGAGATTTACAGCGGATTATCGGAAAGATTTACAGTGGATTATCGGAGAGATTTACAGTGGACTATCGGAGAGATTTACAGTGGATTATCGAAGGGATTTACAGTGGATTATCGAAGGGATTTACAGTGGATTATCGGAGAGATTTACAGCGGATTATCGGAAAGATTTACAGTGGATTATCGGAGAGATTTACAGTGGACTATCGGAGAGATTTACAGCGGATTATCGGAAAGATTTACAGTGGATTATCGGAGAGATTTACAGCGGATTATCGGAAAGATTTACAGTGGATTATCGGAGAGATTTACAGTGGACTATCGGAGAGATTTACAGTGGACTATCGGAGAGATTTACAGCGGGTTATCGGAGGGATTTACAGTGGACTATCGGAGAGATTTACAGCGGATTATCGGAGAGATTTACAGCGGGTTATCGGAGGGATTTACAGTGGATTATCAACGATCAATGAGATCATCTGTGAGATTTTCATCAAACTCAAACAACTCTCATTCCCAGTCAGACGAGGAATGCATCCAAACAGAATTAGGCTAGGCTAAACTGCTCAAAACAGATTCGGATCAAATCCCCCCTCATGTCATCGCTGGAGTTTGGGCAAACCGAATTTTCAGAACCTCCCCGACCCCCGACTCGCCCAGCTAAGCCGGAAATGGCCTGACTGGCCTTGTTAACATTGGCCTGAGTGCCTTCTTGTGTTGAATGGCTGCGGGGACGATGATGCCAGATGAGGCCCGGCTATGCAGACTCTCCCCGGCTCTTCGTTTTTTCATTTTAGACCCCCCCCCCCCGAATTCGCAGTTGGAGACGGGGCGCCACGACTGCAAAAGGATTCCTTCGCGGAGCGGTGACAGGGGCGGACGAGCTGCCCTTGCGAGCCCCTGCCTGCTGCGTCTCCAAGCATTTCCTGACGCCATTTGGCAATGCGCTGTTCGTTATGAATTAGCAAATTGGATTGAAACTGATCTTCTCTGAGCAAGGACTGCTGAGCAGGGACCGCTGGGCAGGGACTGCTAGGCAGCTCATGACTGTTTAAAGTGTGAAAGATAAATTTATGACTGACTGGAAATGATCCGACGAGCGAAGTTCACGCAAAATTGCATTTTGAATTGGATTCGCTTCTGGGTATATTTTCTTATGAAGGATTTAGCTGGAATATCTTTGACCGGCTTCTAGATGGTGAAGATATCATTTGATTTAATTTTAACTTGAGGCTCTATGCGCTACTAATAGTAGCATTGTGCTGGTAAATGCTGGTAAGTTAAAGCTTTCGAATTTCAAACTGACTAACTAACCAACTAACCAACTAACTAACTAACTAACTAACCAACTAACTAACTAACTAACTAACTAACTAACTAAACTAACTAACTAACTGACTAACTAACTAACTAACTAACTAACTAACTAACTAATTAATTAACTAACTAACTAACTAAAATAACTAACTAACTAACTAACTAACTAATTAACTAACTAACTAACTAGCTAACTAACTAACTAACTAACCAACTAACTAACTAACTAACTAACTAACTAAACTAACTAACTAACTGACTAACTAACTAACTAACTAACTAACTAATTAATTAACTAACTAACTAACTAAAATAACTAACTAACTAACTAACTAACTAACAAACTAACTAACTAACTAACTAACTAACTAACTAACTAACTAACTAACTAACTAACTAACTAACTAACTAACTAACTAACTAACTAACTAACTAGCTAACTAACTAACTAACTAGCTAACTAACTAACTAACTGATCAACTAACTAACTAACTAACTAACTAACTAACTAAACTAACTAACTAACTAACTAACTAATTAATTAACTAACTAACTAACTAAAATAACTAACTAACTAACTAACTAACTAAACTAACTAACTAACTAACTAACTAATTAATTAACTAACTAACTAACTAAAATTACTAACTAACTAACTAATTAACTAACTAACTAACTAAAATAACTAACTAACTAACTAACTAACTAACTAACTAACTAACTAACTAAATAACTAAATAACTAACTAACTAACTAACTAACTAACTAACTAACTAACTAACTAACTAACTAACTAACTAACTAACTAAATAGCTAGCAGATATTGGCCCGCCAGGAAAAAAAGCCATGATAATTTTTTTTATGATTCGGGTGGTCGAGATTAAAGGGCTTATGCCGAAAAGACTGGCTTACACATTTTAATCATTTTCAACTAGGGTGGGATTAACACATTGAGGATTAAAACAGATGTTCAAAAAACACAGACAAGACATTGCTAAACTACGAGCTAATAAATATTGTCAGCCTAGCTCACTCCTGTAATTCCACACTACTGCCTCAGTTACTAAAGTTATTATTGTTAAACCGCCGTCCGCAGGTGCCGCCGCGCGCCCAGCAGGCACACGCCATCTTGGTCATTTCGCCGCTGCCTGCCAGCCACTGCCGCAGTGGGGCGCATGGCCGGGCGGCTGACGCAGCAGAACTGCCTATCGTAGGAGCCGTAGATGATGGGGTTCACGGCGCTGACGCACATCCCGAAGCAGAAGACGAAACGGCTGAGGACTTCGACGAGCTCCGGGTAGCGGCCCTCGGCGAAGTGGTGCGCGCAGGTGACCACGTACAGCAGCCAGTAGGGCGACCAGAGCAGCACGAAGGCTGCGATAATGATGGAGAACATGCGGAGGCTGCGATGCCTGGCTCGCTGCATCAAGCTTTGCCTCGTGTCGCTGACCTGGAATTGCAGGCCTGCGATGTTGTTCAGCTGCTGCTGTTGCTGCTGCAGGTGCCTGGAGCTGCAAGCCCGGTGATCGCGGATGGAACGCCGCACATCCTGAAGGAGTTGAGCCCGCTGCCCGCGCTGACTTGGCCTGCTTCTGGATCGACTTACCGAGTACTGAGAGCCCGGAGACTGGCTGCCCAGCAGGACTCGGTTGGATGGCTGATCGTTTGAGCTGTTGTGCGGCTCTCGCGGCAACTGGGGATTGTCTGCCAGATCTGGCTGGTTGCCAAGGTGATTCGATTGAATTTCACGGTGACTCGATTGGTTGCCAAGGTAATTGGATTGGTTGCCAAGCTGATTCGAGTGGTTGCCTGTGTCAGCTGGTTGGTTGCCAAGGTGATTCGACTGGTTGCCTGTGTCAGCTGGTTGGTTGCCAAGGTGATTCGACTGGTTGCCTGTGTCAGCTGGTTGGTTTCCAAGGCGATTCGACTGGTTGCCTCTGTCAGCTGGTTGGTTTCCAAGGCGATTCGACTGGTTGCCTGTGTCAGCTGGTTGGTTTCCAAGGCGATTCGACTGGTTGCCTCTGTCAGCTGGTTCGTTGCCAAGGTGATTCGACTGGTTGCCTGTGTCAGCTGGTTGGTTGCCAAGGCGATGGGTTGATGGGCTTTGTTGCAATTTTTGATGCATTTCAAAACAGCCGGATATTTTCTGGTTCTGTCGGTCTGTCGGTCTCTGGCCTGTGGAGATGACAGCGGATGGGGATTCAGCATTAGGGATAAAAACCGCTCTGCCGATTCCCAAGAAAAGAGGAAAGGTCAGTTTTGAATTCTAGCAAGGTCATTAAGATGTTACGAAGCGTGCTTGGGCGCAACCTAGGGATTCACCCGGCCGTTTCTATTGGCAACACACACATGTAAGTCGCTATTGGACGGAATAGTAGTCACGTGACTGCTCTCAGCCACTCAGTTAGGTAGGTAACTCAGTTTGAGGATTCCCCCAAGGTCACTTAGGTTGACGATGTTAAAAATGTAATGCACTGTTCTACAATGTGTTTCCCTACTAGAATTTTCTATAGCTGAAGATTCTCGCTCAATAGAGTATAGTCTATGACGCAAATTTGTCCCCCTAGTCATCTCAGTCTAATGTTAAAGCCTAACACTACTAATGTTCGTTTTCTCACCTAAATGCAAATTTAGAGAAATACTTTGCTTCACAAAAAAACAACAGATTAAGGGCCCAGCAGGGCTGCTGTGGTAGATGATAGTCTTTACTTGTCTGCTAGCGAAGTGTGCTGCGCCAGAAGTCACTATAGTATTTGTCATGCTATCTCAGCCTAGAGACATCCAAACTCAGCCAGCCCATCTCAACAGTGCGATTTTTTACGTAAGCCAGTCAAGTTTTACCATAGACATGCTTCTTAAGGCCATGCTATCTCAGCCTGGGACATGCAATCTCAGCCACTTTTCAGATTCTTACTGACTTTTCTTGCTGCGTTCATTCATTGCTGTTTGTTGCCATTTCATGTCACGTTATAGAAATGATAGCATTGAGATCTGTTTGCAATTGAAATCTATATTGGCTGAGATTGCATGTCCCAGGCTGAGATAGCATGGCCCCAAGAAGCATGTCTATGGTAAAACTCGACTAGCTCGAGCCAAAAAACGCATTGCTGAGTTGGGGCTGGCTGAGTTTGGATGTCCCTAGGCTGAGATAGCATGACAAAAGCTATACTTATTTGAGGTACCCTCATCGGTAGTCGGATTGCCGTTGAGCAGATGGACGATCAACTGTCCGTAGACAAATTGCCGATCGACAACTGGACGACATGGAAGGTCCATATGAAATCTGTTCGATGGGAAGAAGAAGACCCAAAGAGGATGTGGGAGGCCCTGCGCGAACACTTCGAACGTGACACTACAGCCAACAAGATCTACCGGAAGAAGAGACTGTTTCGACTACATATGAGTGACGGAACACCATGCAGTTCAGGAACACATTCGATACATGAAGGAGCTTACTGACAAGCTTGTTTCCATCAATGCAACGGTGAGTGACAGGACCAAGTTGTTATTTAGCAAGCACTCATTAACTAGAAGCAGAAAAGAGTGGAAGGCAATGCTGGAACCCATGTGCCAGTCGCGGTGCGGAAGCCGCATTAAAAGCATCCAGGAAGCCCAACAAAAGCCAAAGACCTGCAATCAGTTGTTTCAATTGTGGCAAGGTAGGCACTGCAGCAAAAACTGCAGATTGCCAGACAAGATGCACGTTCCTCGGTCTGGAAACCCTAGCGGCGGAAAAACTCATTACCATCGAGTTAAGACGGTTGAATTGGAAATCGAAGTGCAGGAAGAAAGTGAGGATGATCAAGAAGCGACATTTGTAGGCTCTTCAACGATTGAAACTTCAGAAGGATTCCACTGGATCATCGACTCGGTGGCAACAAGTTCACATGACGTGCTCACTAGAGCTACTGTTGAAGTTTGAGTCTCAATGCAAAAATCGGAGGTATTGGAAAAGTTCAAAATCTTCAGAGGCATGGTTGAAAAGGAAGCTGGGAGAAGAAGTATAAAAGTCTTGCGGCACTGCCGGTGGGGGCGAGTATACGTTAAAAGTATTCGAGAAATTTCTGCAATCTCAAGGTATCAAGCATGAGATGTCTGTGGCTCATATTCCCCAGCAAAATGGAGTTGCAGAGCCAATGGAGCCAATGGCCAATGGAGCCTACCGGCGCTCGCCAGACAATAACACTGCGGCATATGTTCGAAATCGATTTGTGCCATGCGCGTTTAAGGAAAACAAGGAGACACAAATAGTGGAACCAGCTCCTAGCACCTGAGCTGAGCACCTGATGGATATTCGATGTGAAACATGATGGTGAAAAAAAGATCGAAAGATTTAAGGGTCGACTAGTCGCTAAAGGTTACTCCCAGAAATTTGGC
Organism: Macrostomum lignano; assembly: GCA_002269645.1. Lineage (NCBI taxonomy): Eukaryota > Metazoa > Platyhelminthes > Macrostomidae > Macrostomum > Macrostomum lignano. The sequence goes on along the minus strand of NIVC01000506.1, from coordinate 500,196 downwards.
GTCGATGACGAAGATAATCAAAGCACTATAGCCATGTCAAAGAACCCACCCAGTTGGACACAAGCGCACAAAGCACAGACATTCAGCATCGTTTCATTCACGAAGCGTCTCACAATGGATCAATCAAAGTCGTCTACTGTCCAACACAAGAGATGGTCGCTGATATTTTTACCAAGGCTTTAACAAAAGATCAACT
>NIVC01000506.1:377500-495000 GCA_002269645.1 Macrostomum lignano | reverse complement strand
AGATATTGTGTATATATAGTGTATATAAAATACGATTGCTTATTTAATCGTTGAAAATTGTACTATTCTGAGCCGAGAATGTGTTGTCTGTGGTAATTTTTAACAAAAACTAGGATATTACGAGTTTATTGAATATTACCAAATAAAATCCCGGAGAATGCAAATATTGTCACGGAAAGTCTTTATTTCTATGGATTATTATATGATAAACGCCGTTTAATTCATCATAGTCTATGGTTAGAATATCCTCGGCTGCAATCAATGGTCCTCGGCTCGCAAGAATATCCTTCGGCCTTCGTGATTTATACAAGTAGGTCCCTCAAAGGGCTGTCCCAAAAGTAGGGTTACTCTTGGTTATATCTCTCGTTCTGATGATTCTAATAGCATAATTTTGCACAGTTTTATAGCGGCAACTCTCTTCTTTATATTAGCTTTAACATCTGTTAAACACAGACAATGGAAACAAAATTTATGAATAAAAATGTAGCAGAATCTCGACCATAGACTTACAGTAAGTCAACAAATTAGCGTTGTCGGTTTTCAAAGATGTTGAAATTAATATAGAGAAGAGAGTTGCAGTATTTACGTAGTAGTATTTACGATACAAAATTGCCAGCAAACCGATCTCACCATTCAAACAATTTAACCCTTTATCAGTGTGAAATGACTTGTTTTCCCTTCATTATCGCTCGTCTTCACTTCGCTCAACTCGCTTCGCTCATCCTCGCTTCATTTCGGTCAAACAAGTCATTTCACACTTACAACGATTAATTCTCTTTGAATGGTGAGAACACGCTCTCGTCGCTCGCTTTGGTTTGCTGGCAATTTTGTATCTTACCAAACTCTTCTAATCCTTCCAACTTTCTCCAACACTTCCAATTCTCTATAACCCCCCGCACGCGCCGCAGGCGCGAAGGGTCTTTTTCTGTTACTAAAAATGAGCCGAGTTTACACCTTTTCTGTTAGTGATACTTTTGAGACTGTTGCTAAAAATGCAGAGATAATAAAACAACATATTTTGAATGGAATAATTGATGAAGTTTATTTAAAATATGACGACAAGCATGACCTAAAACTTTATCCATTAGAGTTGGATGGGATGTATGATTTAGAACAAGAGGGGGAGTTAATATTTCAACTTGGAGATTATTTAAATTCAGATGATTGGGAGGTTAGATCAACAGATTCCGAATCAACAAATAGTTCATATGAAACCAGTGATTCTGAGAATGAAATTGAAATTTTTATGTAAAAAATGAATTATTATTCTATAACAGAAACGACATTTATTATGAAAAATATATATAAAAAAATGAAGGTAAACTATTCCTACATCGGAAATGTGCCGATTAATGAACTTAATGAAAATTTAAGTTTGATAACAGTTGAACAAATGTCAATAATTATATTAGTAACAATAATAGTAATAATATTGTTTTTGTTTGTTATAAAAAATTTACTACCATGTTGTCTTAAGTAACTGTTCGAACTTAGTTTGCAGATAATATCTGATTCTCATAAAAAGAACCCAATATTTCTTCACCATCCTTATCAGCAATTATATAGGTTGTAGGATTGGTATTTAAAACTTTACTGATAGTAAATATCTCACTTATTTTCCAATATCCTTTTCTTCCCTTTTCAAACTTATCTTTCCATTTATAGATATAAACAGAATCACCAACCTTAAAACCTTTAGTTTTATTTTTTTCAAATTTTCCAAAAGTAACTTTAACGTTTTCAGGACTGATATAAGCTTGTTGAGGAGCCATCTTTATTGCCGAATGATATGAATTGTTATAATCTTTCACAACGTCTGGTAATATTTTTACCCACTTTTGGTTACCATTAAGACTAAACTGAAACCACAATTTCTTACCTAAAGTTCGATTAAATCTTTCTATTAATGCGTTTTTACTTTCTCCATAAATAGAATAAATTTTATTAATATACTCCCCATTCGCGTCCTTTTTCCTTTCTTGTCCTTTTTCAAAATGATATAATTTATACATATGAGGGTTGTAAAATTCTTTTCCCTCATCAACACACAACCGTTCGCTTTTTTCTCCAAGACTTCTAAAAGCAGCAGCAACTTCCTCTCCTTTTTTAGATTTCAAAGGAACAGCCCACGCATATCGAGTAAAACCATCTAATATGGTTAAGATATATTTATATCCATTATCGTTTGGCATTGACATTAAATCAGCATACCAAATTTCATTTTTTTTGAAGTTCATGATTTTTCTATAAAATTTAGGTTTTCGATATTCTTTATGAAGAATCTTTGCCTCATCAGAACTTAACCCACTGCCACTTAATAACAAACATTCCACACAATTATTTCCATGTTGGTTGTAATTAATTCCCAAACCAAATTTAACTTTAGATTGCAAGATTTTTTTAACCATCCACCGAGTTAATCTTTGGCTTACCGATAATTCTTGTAAGTTATCTAATCCTTGAATCATTTTTTGATCGGCTTCATGTTTTAATCTTAATGCTTCCTCGGGTGGGTTCTTGTCAGCATCTCTGTATGCTAAGTCATGATAATATGCTAACCAGTCAATACCATTTATTGGAATTGAATCAGATTTTGGAGTATTGTCAGGATTTAATCTCAAATCTAAGCGAGTCCCCGGCAGTTTACCCTCAATCTTTCGAAAGAGGCTGGAGCACACCTTAAGCGGCGATGATTACCGCCCATCTCCGTCTGCTCTCTGAACCTTCTCCTTATATTTAAAATACTTAGGAGCTTGGCTGCGCATTGCCACCTTGTCTTCAAGCTTGTTACCGTTGGGAAGAGGAGTTACCTCTGTTCCTTCAAAAGATTTCTCAATTGAAGTGGTACTTGAAGCTGTATGACGGGTTTCACGCAATTTGAAGATGTCGCCACAAATAGTGACTAGCAAGGACATTGGCTTCCTCACTCAGGCCACTGGGTAACCTGTGAAATTATACGACGGCAGGTGTAATTCATTTGTATACTTTCCAGTAGTAAAAATACTCGGTAAGCTTGTTAATCCTTTTTGAACATCTAAAAATCCTCCTTCAAATACTAATTGGTCGAACCTACGGTTGCTCATTTTTAATAGCCTTAAAAATACATGATAGCACCAATTGTTTTGCAAACTCTTCAATGGTTGGTTGTTGAACTTTTTTATAGTTATTATCTACGCTAGTTAAGTATCTTTTATTTCTCCAATTTTCAGACTTTTTAATCTGATCTTCGTCTTTGTAACTAAATGAAGAAGCGGGAATGAAATGATCAATATCTAATTTTCCAGTATAATCTTTTGACACATAATAATTTCTTGTGAAATTTAACCAATCAAAAAAGAATTCTTTTGTGCAACCAAGATAGGAGATATAATGTTTGTCATGAAAAGTTCTCAATGCCCAATTTATTCTACCTCTAATTAAAACAATCTGTTTGTAATTTTCATCAGTGTGATATTTATTTTTTGCATATTTATTACATTTATCTTTATTGTTTATTCTCCACATAGTACATTTAACTTTCTCACAAGATCGACAAAGATTTTTAAATTTTTTTGTGTCGTTTCTCCAACAAAAAAATTCTTTAGTCATCGGTTTCTCAATTTTACACGTAGTACAAATTTTTGTTTCATCCATTTTATAAAAAATAAATTTAACAATTAATTAAACACCAGTATGTCCAGCAGCTTTCGCAGCAGCTAAAACAAGTTTTCTAGGAGTTTTAAATCCTTCACCAACGACCGGTTTGTTATTTATAGAATCAACAATCCTTTTATACAAGCTGGTATTTTTAGCAGCTCTTATTCCCAACTCATCATAAAAAATTTTTGCACTTACTAATTCATCTCTAGTATATAATTCAGGGTTAAACTTTACCCTAGGGTTCATAATAATATTAAACGCTCCACCCAATTCTGTATATAGTTCATTCTGATTTTTATCAACTCCACCAATTCGATAATTATCATTACCTAAATCCATCACAGCAATACTTTGTGGTGCAGCTCTCTGATATTGTTCAACTCCATTCCTTTCTGCACGTCTAATCTCTGCAACTCTCAATTGTGCATGAGCAACACCATAAGCAGGCGGCTCATCCAAAATTTCATCCTCTTTTGGCTCAGTATTCGTAGCAATTTTTTCCAGAAGGTCTTTATCTGTTTTTTCTAGTTCACTAATTTTCCCCGTAATAGGATTAACAAAAGGAGCAGCAAATCTTTCGCCAGCTAATTGTATTCCTAACTTTCTTTTTTGTAAATTTCTAACAAAATCAGAATATCTTTGCTTCTCTTTATAAATCGCTAACTCTCCATCAACGTCCATAAATTGACTCATTTTTTAACATAAAAAACTTTTTTAACTTAAAAAAATGGCTGAAACAAAAACTATGTGGAGTGATAAATTTCATTTCAAAAAGCACCGACAGTATATTAATGAGGTCAAAGCAAGAGATTTAAATTATACCCTACCAACAAGTGATAATTCAAATAACTTTACTACTGGAACGGTAACTTTTGACATCGGCGCAACCAACACTATATTGGATATGAAAAATGCGTTTTTCCGCGTTAGATGGTTGTATACTAGAAATGATGGAACTGCTCTTGCAGCCGGAGATATCGCAGATCGATCCGGAATAATAATAGAAAATGATTGGTTTTATAAATGTTTTTCCCAAGCTCAACTAACTGTTAATGGTGCTGAGGTTGAGACATCATCAAACCCCGCAGAGATTAATGGAGTTTTGAAACATTTAAATTATACTTATTTATCAAAACAAGTTGGTGATAATGTTGGGTGGATGCCGGATAAAGGTAACGGTCAAGCAGTAGTTTTCCCTAATGTACAAAACGCAGCTGGTGCAGATACTGCAGCTCTAATTGCTTACCTTAATACAAACATAGTTCCAGTTGTAACCACTATGACTAATACAAAAGATATTAACACCGGCTTTATAGATCGTCAGAATAAATTCCCAGTTGCAGTTTTAACCACGGCAACGGCATATGAGCAGGACTTTTCAATCTTCCCACTATTTGGGTTTTTCTCACCAAATCGGGTATGGAAAGGATTAAAATTTGGGATACAGTTGCAAATATCTGGTGGATATCAGCCTAGGATACTTTATGGAACCTCAATTTCAACCGATATAGCAGTTCGTATAGATTCAATTCAATTAGTCGTACCAACCATTGAGGCAACAGCCCCACTTTTAAAACACATCGATAATCAGTTAACGCATGATCAGGAAATATTTTATTTGAATCGTAGACACTTTATGCGAACCATTAATAACAATCAGGATTCATTCCAGTGGCAAATACTGACATCAAAACGTCGGGTGAGATATATTTTTGTTTGGTTTAAAATAACAAACAGAAGGAGTAAAAGAGCAAATGGGGATTTATATTGGCTTCAATCCGGTGCCATAGCAGAACAAGCAGCCACCGCAACAGACAATGCGGCTGCAGCTATTAACGAGTTTAATGTTCAGAATATCCGCCTGCAGGTTGATGATCAATATTATCCGGTTAAAGACCCCCTAAATTTAAATATAGCAAATAATAATGTTAATGATTTTATAAAATATTATCAAGATTATGCCAAAAATGAAGCGTATGCCATCCCTCAGTACACACCCACAGAGTTTCTAAACATTCATCCAGTGGTTGTTTATGATCTAACGGCACAGAAAGAAAACGTAGCCAATATTGGACTTAATTATATGTTAGAGATTAATAAAACTGGTAATCAGGCAATAGACGCACACGTATTGTTTCTAGAGGAATATATGTCAATTGCTAAAGCTGATGGCACGATTGTTCGGGACGCCCCGCTGTAGGCGGCGCAGGTCTCCGACCGTCGCGCCTATTTAAATTATTTCTTTAAAAATGGTAAAGGCAAAAAACGATAAGATATTTCCAAATGATCCTTTTCTTTGTTTAGTAATCGGAGGATCAGGTAAAGGAAAAACACACTTTGTTTACGATTTATTAACAACAGATGGAATGTTAGACTATAATAATTTAATAATTTATACTAACAAACCTAGAATAAAATATTATGAATTTCTTAAACATGGATTAAAAAACAAATTAAAAAAAGATGTCTTGTTTAGAATGTTAAGAGCATATGAGCAATATGAGGATGATGACGATCCGCGATTTACACTCGATGACATTGAGGATTTATGTAAAACAATGGCACAACAACCAGAAAACATCACCGAACGAGCCCCAACTGTTAGAGTATCAACCCGATTAGCCTATGATCAAATTCCAAAACATGATAAAACACTAATTATTTTTGATGATTGTATTAATGACGGTGATCAAGAATTGCAAAAGGAAATTTTTGTTAGTGGTAGAGGAGATGGAATTGGAGCTTTTTATCTAACACAGTCCTTTAGAGAATTAGAATCGATTATAAAAAAGAATGCAAGTTGTTGTGTAATGTTTGATTTAGATAATTATGATTTACAAAATATACACGCTAGATTTAATCCCGGGTTGGATGCAAAACCATTTAAAAGTATGTGTAAAAAAATTTGGGATGATAGCCAATACAAACATATATATATCAACCCAAGGTTAGAAAGGAAAAATCGAATCTTAAAAGATCTGATGAAAGAGGACGATGAGGATCGTGAATAGCACGCGTACCTTCGGTACGAATAATTTCCCACTATAAAAATGACTACAAATTTAAATACTATAAAACAATTGGTAGATCGAACTAATTTAAAATTTAGTACAACCTTACAGTTTATAATGACAACCAGTTAACAACGTATTCAATTGCGCGACCCGTTACAACTTGATCAAAGCCTAAGTTATCAAATAGGTTTGATACTATTTTCGGTTTTTAACATGCCTCAATTAATTAATGCAACAAATAATCAATTTAGATATTCTAAAGATTCCGGAGCCAATTGGACAACATTTAGCGTTAACCCAGGAGCATATTCTTATACCGATTTGAATGCTTATATAGAAGGAGAATTAACATCTAACGGCGATTGGGTAGCAGGCGCGATTGTTATAGGGGTTGATTTACCATCTGGCAGATTCACACTATCACTCGAATCCGGATATCAGGTTGATTTCACAATTGCAAATTCACTCAGAACCATACTTGGATTTAATTCCCGAATAGTTACCACATCAAGCACCGGTGATACAGTTGGAAATATTGAGGGTGGTGTTAATACAATTAATATAACAACCGACATATCAAACGGCGGTTATATAACAGATAATAATGGAGTTTTGGTTCAACGTGGAATTATTTATTCCATCCCATTTCTTGCTGTTCCAATTGGAGAGAAAATGATTGTTTCACCCCAAACCCCAATATATTACCCATTAAATCAATATAGTGTTCAATCAATTTATATTAGGATTGTAGATGAAACCGATAGATTAATAAGTTTTGGTGGGCAATCAATAACAGTAATTTTACGTATAAAACAGGTTTAGCCGAACCAAAGGTTCGAGGACATCGTCCGTTTCCCATAGTAAAAATGGGTAACAATGCTATAAAAAAACAAACGGAAAAAGTTAAAAAAGCTGAAGATAATTATGAAATCGAATTAACAAAATTAAAACAATTACAGGCAGAAAAAATCCGAAAGGAGCTGTTAAAACCCACACCTACGAAACTAACTAAAACCAAGAGTTTTTCAGGAACATAAAATGACCATGACGTGGGATGATTTTAAACAAAGATATGGAACAGACACAACAAGCAATATCGAATTAACAAATTGGGCGAGGCAGTTAAAAATAAAACCATTTAGATGTGTGATGCGGGATGAGATAAAAGACTTACCACAATATGGATCTTACATTGTCAACATCGAAACTACAAAAGAAAACGGGGCTCATTGGTCGGCAGTTTATTCCAAACCTAAACTTGTTTATTTTTTTGATTCATACGCGCTTCCTCCGTTACAGGAAATAAAAGATAAATTTAATCATACTAAAAATCGTTTATGTGGAGATCATCACGAACAGTTTCAAACCTTTGATAAAAGTTATTGCGGACAAGCAGCGTTATATTTTTTATATCGACTTTCGAATGAAGCTCGTGTAAACCACAAAGTATTTAAGACTATTTTAGACTCTATAAAATAGACAGTAAAAAATGATATTTTCTGGAACACCCTCATGGAACGGAACAACAAGTACTGGTGGTGGTACGTCTGGTGGAATAAGTGTTACCTTCGGAGATAATCGATATATTAATGAAGATGAAGGTTATAAAAAAAGTGAAGTTGATACTAAACTAAATTTGAAACGGAATGTTGCAGATTCCTATACCAAAACTGAAATCGATACTTCATTAAATCTTAAAAGAGATATTAGCGATTCATATACAAAATCAGAGGTTGACACTGGGTTAAATTTAAAAAGAGATATAACTGATTCTTATTCTCGAACTGATTCTGATTCGCGTTATGTTCAAGCCACCGCAACCGGAACCTTAGATATGGACAACAATCGAATTATAAATGTTGCAATTACAACGAATAACTCAGTAGTTGATAAGAACTATGTCGATAATCAGGTGGGTAGTCGTAACGGCAATATCAATATGAATAATTTTAAATTAACAAATTTATTATTTGGAACAGAGGCCACAGACTCGGTCAATTTAGGGCAGGTCAACGCTCGAGCTAATGTAACCGACGCCGATATTTTTGCCACGCCGCTTACATCAAATACTTCAAATCCAGATGTTGTTCTTACAGCATCCGAAAATACCAACGATGCTTTTCGAGTTGGAGATGGAAGCCTTGCGACACAATGGTCACCAAATACCGGAACCACAACCAATATGGAAATTCAATTTGAATTTTTAGGTTATAATCGAAGAATAAATGAATTAAGAATTACAGGCAGCGCAACTATTGATATTCCATCGGGATGGTCGGTTCGTGCAAAAAATGTTGCTACCGATGCATGGACGGTATTACGAACGTCGGGATCACCAATTCAAGCAACTTCATTTGCGTTAACTAATTTAACGGTTAATTTTTGGAAATATTATAGCGTTTTATTCCCAACTGGTGGCACCGCTACACAACCTATCGAGGTTCGTCTAATACAATTATTTGAACACCGAGTTGAAATTCAAGATCTTAATTGGCCAAATGAAATACTATCTGCAACCCCGCGGGCGTACGTAGATCAGGTAGCAACTCCAACTTCAAATGGTAGAATGTCTGCCGGTGATAAAAATAAATTGGATAATATTCCCGCCATTGATGCCGCATTATTCGAGCCAGTAATTTGTAATTGGACTGGATATCAAAATCCAACAACCGCTGGAGATATATATCCAGTTGGTTCTTTAATTGGTGACGCTTCTTATATCGATTATCAAAATGGTGCTAGAATTACTCGTGAAACTGGTGGGGTCAGTGGTGCTTTACAATTTAATTTCACACATTTTCAAAATATATCTGCGTCTTTCTTTTTCCGAGTTGCCAATTCTGCAGGAGATGGTGCAGATGCCGTTTGGTTTTATGCATATTGTCACGAACGACCAACAACTGAAAGTGGGGCAGGTTTAGCAACAGACGCCGGATTGATAGTTTTTGCAAGTGAGTGGCATGATAAATTTGGCGTTGTATGGAGTAATAAAAAATCAGACGGATCAAGCCGCGCGGATGTTAATACTGACGCAGATCAAACGGTAGATTATGCAAATATTGATAACGGCGATTGGCATTTATTTGAAATTAATATTTTAAATCAAAGGGTTTGGTATCAATTAAATTCATACAATGTTTCAGCCGATTCTTATACCCTCATTGGGCAGAACGTTTTCACATATGATAGTGGCACTTGGGGAACGTTGGATAAGACTGGAACCCTTATGGGTTTTGGTGCTCGAACTGGAGGAGCAGATGCTGCACATTTTATTCGTGGCGCAGCCGTTTGTGGTAGCACATCGTTTGGTTATGTTTTTCCTTCTACCGCTTATTTAGAAAAACCACCCGTACAAATCTAAATATTTATATATAAAATGGCTTTTAGTAGAACACCATCGATGAGACAAAATAATAATGTTATCATTCCTATTCCTAAACAAGAATCAAATATAAAAACATTCAAATCTCATACCAAATTTTTATTTAGTACTGTAAATGTTCAGGATAATAAGAAACTTCAAGAATTAATTAAATTGTTAAAAAATCATATTATACTTCAAGAGTTTTGGAAAATTGGATTTAAATGGGAGAAAAAAGAAAGAATCACTCCGATACAATACCTATTGAGCTCGGGACAAATCCCCAAAGAGCGCGGGGAATTCATTTTAGTGCTATTAAAAATAGACGAGAATGTCGGTGTCTGAAGCAGATAAAAGGGAACGAGACCATTTTAACCAACGTAAAGGCCACATGTTAAGTAATGTTGAGCGTATTAACTATGATTATGATTTATATGCTAAAAAAGTAAGAAGGATTTCAAACCATATCAGAAATATGGATTTTTTCAATATTGGATTTGGAAGTTTATCAATGTTATGTGTAATCGTTTTAGGTATTTTACAATCTATTCCAACTCTTAATTTATCTCAATTATTTTTAGGTATTTCAATTGGCTCAATATCAGGTTTTGAATTAATCAGAAACTTATTAATACTTTTAGCAATTAAATTATATCTTAAAAAAAGAAAGGAAAAATATAAATCATTAAGAGATGTTGCTAAACAATATAAAAATCAGTTATATTTATATGTGCAAAAAATATTGGATGATGGAGAGATAACGATTCACGAGTTATCAACCGCTGTTGAATTATATGAAAAATATTTAAAAGATCGAAATAGAATTTTAGATGTTGAAACTTTTACTGATATAGAATTAAAAGAATTACGTTTGGACAAACCCAAAGCTCCACCTATAGATACATTAGGTATTTACGAACCCGAAACTATAGCATCGGGTGTACAAAGCCCGCGATCAGGTAGTGCTGTAGAACTTAATGTTGTTTAATTTTTCTAAGGCATAAGTTATATATTCTTCCCAAAGTGGTAACTCTCTTCTGATCCTAGGTTTAAATTTTTTATCAATACATAAAAATTCCAATGACTTTTTCAATAACATTTCGTTAGGTATGTTACCTATCCTTATAAACTTTGTATTCTCTCGTATAAGAAAATTGAAATAATATCCAACTAAAATTAAAATCCTTTCAGAGTCTTTCGAACTTAATCCCTTTCCTTTATTTAAATGGAAAAAGTTGTTATATAAATAAACATTATTTCCTGGAATTAAAATTGGATGAGAAATGTCCATTGTAAGATTTCTTAAAATTGTGTTTTTAAAATAGTAATATGAGTTTTCAATCTTTTTTGTTTTTTCAAATTGATATATTTTAGAACATGAATAGCACATATGATATATATCTCCGTTTGCTGTTTGAGCTCTATGCATAGTCACATTACATTTTTTACATTCATAAATGTCTTTCATTTTTTGTTATTTTTTTAGATTAAAAATGGAGAGCTGGTTCAAAACCGATTCTAATGTGATTAATTATCTCACACCCAATATGTTGGAGAATAAAGAATATAATATTGTATGTTTGAGACAGGTTAAATTTATTGGACTTCAATCGATATTTTTACAATTAGATGGGCAAACAATACTATGTCTAAGTGGGAATGATGTTAAAAATTTTCCAGTTTTAGTTATTAATAAACCTAAAGCGTTTGTTATGAAATACAGTATGGAGGGTGGGTTACAATTTAAACTAAAACAAACAAATAATAAAAAGAGTGATAGGACTGTAAAATTGGCGGCTGTTTGGGAGGATGACGACGAAGACTAAATTTTTTATAAGAAAATGGAGACAATAAAAATCCTTATCACTAATGAGCGCGAACTTAATGATATTAATAAAAAATTAAATATAATTATATCTCATAAATATCATGAGTTTGGGGACGATATGTTTCCCATCCGATATGAGATAGATAAAAGAAAACGTTTTATTAAATCTGCAATTGTTTATGCTGAAACAGTAATTGAAATTGAAATAGATAGATTGGTTAGACGAATAAAAATACTTAGGAAAAAAGTAAAAGAATGTTTAAGTTACCCCACCGACTGTGAGGACAATTGGTGCTCAATAAAATATGAAATTGAAATGGATATTATGCTTAAACAATTACATGCTTTAGTTTTTTTCAAGTGCTAATTCATCAATATCGAACTCAAAACAATTATAGTCAACGTCAAATAGTAAACTGTTATAATATTCAATTGAATGTTCATGCTGTGGTTTGTCATCAAAATAGTTTTTAAAGAATGGTTTCATAACTCCGTTTTTATCCGGTTTTTCTCTTTTAAATGTGTTTATCGTAGAGGTATATGTTTTTGATATTGTTGATCCGCTTTGAGGAATTGTTATACCACCTTCAAACGATCGTTTCCACGGAGCATTATTATTTACTTTTATTGACTGTCCATCATATAAAGTTTTAAACGATGCAAAATTAATCTTATCGTTTGCACATCCTTTAAATGTTTTTTTCTCTTCCATAATAAAATCGTCTTTCAATAAAAGACAATATTTAATTTTAGGAGCGATAAAATATCCGAATATAATTCCTCCCTCTCCATAATCGTTTTTTCCTTGACTTAAGTTATTTCCGACGTGTCCGTTTTTATTTAATGTGTCCCAATGTTTTTTATGTATATATAACGAATCCGTATCGCCGTAATAAATTTCTGGAGTCTTTGAACCATCTATAGAGGTGATAAAATTATTCATGATCCTTCTTGAATGAGCTAAGATAAATATTCCTAATTGTGCCGGACAAAGACCTGTTATAGGATTATCATCCTCATCTAAATATTCTTGTGTGTCTTTCTTTTTTTCAACATAAAATAAATCGTCACATATTTTCTCATATGACTTAATTGTGTCGTCGTATTCGGTTTTTAATGTATTCAAATTCCAGAGATGTGTTGTGAATGTAATGTCTCTTTGAACTGTTTTGCCATATAATGAATTTAATAGTGTTTTTACCAATTCAGAACCTGCCTCGTTATTTTCTTTTTTAAATACTTTTCTCATTTCAAAAAGGTTTGTAATATAATTCTGAAACGGAGAGAAATCGTAATTTTTTTCATATACAATTCCACTATATATCTTTAATATTTTTCCACCCATTCTTACAATTTCTTGTATGTCTACGGAACATAAGGTGTCGATTACCTTTCCATTTCTAAACCTATTTAATGTTTTTGTTTCGTTTGCTTTTGTTTCCGGGTTATAAAATTTCTCTTTATCTTTTGATGGGAGATGTTGAAGAAAAACGCTAGTTGGGTTCTCATACATAATCTTTAAAACCGCTGTTTTTGGTCGAAAGGTTTGTGAATTAAATTGTGCCAAGAAATCTTTTTCCTCGCTTATATCAAAAACTCTTGCTGTTTCTGCTCTTGGATATTCACTATCCTTATCAGACATGGCAGATGGGTACAACGAAACTCCATCAAAATTCATTAAACAATCTGATGCGGTACCCAATTGGTTTTTTAGTTTAATTGCGATTTTCTTTTTTTCTTCCATATCGCTTTTGAGATAAGTTGATATAACCTCACATGGGTCGCTTGTTGGTATTTTTAAATGGTCTTTTACAACGTCTACAATTGTTTGAAAACAGTCGCTTTCATATTTATTTATTAGTGCAAATACCCTGCCTCCTTTGACTGCGTCCCGCATAAACCTTCGTATATAAGGATTGGTATGAGAGTGAACTGAAAATTCTTTTCTTAATAGTGTTTGGTATTTTGCTTTTTCAAGTTTGCTTAAGTCAAAATAATCCTCTATTTTCAACGGAGATATTATTTCTTCAACTTTTTTAATGTAAATAGTTTTTTCTTCTGTTTTTAGGTATTGTTTCATTTTGTCTTCAACTCTAACAAAATCTTTAAACCAACATTTTAATGTTAAACTCGAACAGGTAAGAGTATCGAACATTGTCATTCCTCCAATTTCATATGCTATTTCGTTATACTTATGAATACAGGCGCATAAAGAAATAAGATCAAATTGTAAATATTCATACCATTCGTCCATGCGCTCTAAATAGTCGTGTTCGGTAATGTCGTGAACCATTGAGGCCTTACGTAAATCCTCTCTAATTGTCATTGATGAGCAAAACTTTTTTAAACTCATTGAAGCGTGTTGATATGAACAAAGCATCGTAATGGTTTGTTTCGAATCCTTATGGTTCTTCTTCTTATCTTTGTTTATAAACGCTCTAACCTCTTTTGACATATAATCGTTTACAAAAGTGATTGATAATATTCCTCTTGGGGTTTTAAGAATTTTAATTGGTTTTATATTACAAAATAGTGGTATGTATGAATCGAAGCGGGATGAGTTGTGTGCGATCAAAACAATCTTTTTTGACCTAACTGTACCAAGGTATTTAAACATTTTTCTAACACAGTCAACCTTTGGTTGCGAACCTTCGGTACGATCAATATTGTCTCCATCTGTTTGAAAATCACAACCGCGATCTGATATCAAGATCTTAGTTAGTTTCTTTATTTCCTCTGGGGTTTCATTACACTTATTAGAAAAGTCGTTATAGTTTAAAAGACCAACCGCATACGGACATGCTTGTTGATTATAATTTAAATATGTTTCAAAATCAAATATGTATACATTTGATTTATTGGGATTTGTAGGTGTGTTGAACATTTTTAGCTCCTTAACATTTTCGAGCGTTGGGTTTTTATATACAACTTTATAATTGTCTTTTATCCGTTCGAGGGCGATTCCTCGTTGTTTATTAGATATAAGACAATAATGACCAATGTGATAATCGGGGGTGTGAAAGTAATTTATTAATAACCAGTCGTGGTGAATCCCTCTTTGAGACTTTGGTTCAATTCCACGATTATTGGGGTTATACAGCCCTATATTAAGATTAAAATATTCATTGAATCTTCCAATTCTTGAATTTGTCATTAAACCTCTTTGGGTTCTTGAGTCGAACAACCAAGCACCATATTCGTCTTTGTATGGGGCTTTATCACCATAAATAAACTGAACACACTTGTAGAAACAATTTCCATCACTAGGTATGTAACAGTACTCATCTTTATACTCTGCAATTTCACACATGACATTTGTTCCCATACCCTGCTTTGACCTTTCGTGTTTAAGTGTAATTTCGTTTGGTGTCATTTTAAGTCTTCCAGAAAACACACTTAAATTCATGTCGTAGTTTTCTACCAAATGCTTAAACCAAGCTTGAAATTGGCTTATATTATAAAATGTTGCTAAGTATTGATTAATCTCTTCACGATCATCTCCGGTTTTATTATAAAAATATTGTACCCTCGCATTAGTAATTTCAACAGCATATCCGTTTGAAAGCTGGGTTTCAATAAAATCTAGGACATTCTGCATTGGTTCAAATCGATAAACCCTAATAAACTCATCTAATGGTTTTTCATCCGATTTATTCCGAGGTTTCCGACGTGTGGGTTTCTTTTGGTTTTTTTCTAATTCTGCTATTCTTTTTTCATATTCAGCCTTTTCTATTAATCGCTTCATTTCATATTCTGCCCTTATATTATTTGCTAATGCATTTATTTGCTGGTCTTGTATTTCTCTTTCTCTCTGCCTTTCTCTCTGTCTTTCTCTTGCTCTTTGTCGGCGTTGTTGTCTTTGGCGCTGTTCAATTTGTTCAATCTGTCTTTGTAATCGATTGAACTGTTGGCGCTCATTTGCAAGAAGTTGTCGAATCTGATCTGGGGTCATTCTTTGTTCCATTTTATAGAATAAAATTTATACAATATTTGAATTATTGGTTTTTTAATTTTAGGTTTTAGCCGTCCTGACCCACCCCCCAGGAGCCTATTCGAGATCTGCTTTTGGTAACAGCAATCCATTGCCCATAACGTTTGAATTTAAGAAAATTCCTGAACCTGCTTTTGGTCTCATTTCGAGATATAATCCACTTCCATCGTGTTTTTCAATGATGTTAAAATCTTTACCTAACTTAGTAAAAATCTTCTGAACTGCCGGCCTAAAATTAGCTCCAATATTGTCAAAAAATCCTTTAGCTTTCTCACCCGTTTTTTCTAAAGTTTGGCCAAACTCGTGTAGTTTATCTGCGACAACTCCGCTTCCTTGGGTTGTTCCTTTTAGTACCAAACCATTCCCGTGATTTGTTCCTTGCAAGAGTAAACCTTTTCCGGCTGCTAACCTAGCTTCTGCATTTCTTTTTTGCTCTGCTGTTGCTGAACTACTATTAATGGTATCAATAAGTTTCTGTTTGAATTGTGCGTCCTGTGTTATTTGCTGTCTTTGAAATTCTGCATCTCGTTTAGCTTTTTCATCCGCAGCTTTTTTATCATTTACTGCTTTTGTGATTCCAGCTGCGCCACCTGCTATTCCACCAGCGGCTCCTATTCCTGCAAAAATTATTGGTAATAAAGTTGCTAGTGGTAATATTCCTCCTTGTTTTGCTTTTAATTCTGCTAGCTGTTTTCGGTTATCATGAATTCTTTTGCCAGCTAAACCGGCTGCTCCGGCTGCTCCGAGGCCTAAAAGAATTGGTAAAATAGGTAGCAATCCGCCGTCCTTTTTAGTGTGAGTCTCCAATAAAAATTTTACATCGGAGTCTGTCAGCCTATAATTTCTACCACGATTCTTAAAGGATATTGGCCTTCCTTCTTGTGCATATTTTGCAGCAAGTTTAAATGTATCGATATCGTAGTCAAGTTTTTTACCTAAACGATCCAATCTTTTTAACATTGTGTGGCTATGTTTGTTATCATCCAAATCTAAAGTGTCTACAATTTCTCCTATAAAATATAGCCGTTCATTATCCGTGTCCATTTTTATATTATTAAAATTTTTTTAATCCTTTTCCGCCTTTAATTGTGGTTAACATTTTATTAAAATCTTGAATATCTTTATTACTTATTGGCGTGCTTTTCGTGGGGGTTTCTGTTGGTTGTGCGGCTTGAGTTGTTTCCTGCGCTAGTTTCAAATCTTTTATTGCTTTTATTTGTGAGAGGGTGTCGTTAAAATCTCTCAATTTCTTTAGTTCTTCTGCCGCTCTAGCTGCTTCAATTCCTCCTTTTACAGCATTTGTTATAGAGCCTGCTGCAGAGCCTGCTTGGCCTATAAGACCCATATTGTCTTTAACGAAATTCGCTGCTGTACCAACCACATCAAAAAGCCCCTCACCTCGGTATTCAATTGGCTCTCCTACCTGCAATTCATTCAGATTTTGCATATGTGTAACGTGTGTCATTTTTTGTTCTATTTTTAGTAACAGAAAAAGACCCTTCGCGCCTGCGGCGCGTGCGGGGGGTTATAGAGAATTGGAAGTGTTGGAGAAAGTTGGAAGGATTAGAAGAGTTTGGTAAGATACAAAATTGCCAGCAAACCAAAGCGAGCGACGAGAGCGTGTTCTCACCATTCAAAGAGAATTAATCGTTGTAAGTGTGAAATGACTTGTTTGACCGAAATGAAGCGAGGATGAGCGAAGCGAGTTGAGCGAAGTGAAGACGAGCGATAATGAAGGGAAAACAAGTCATTTCACACTGATAAAGGGTTAAATTGTTTGAATGGTGAGATCGGTTTGCTGGCAATTTTGTATCGTAAATACTACTGCCGCTAAAAACTGAGCAAAATGATGTTATTTGGATCATCATAACGACAAGCATAATCAAAAGTAACTCTACTTTGGTGACAGCCCTTTTGAGGGAGCTATTTGTATAAATCACGAAGGCCGAAGGTCCGATGGTATGTGTTCTGTCGGAGCTGCTCTCACCCAGTGAATAAACGACCGAATGCTTGAGAGACTAGCTGAGGATGTCCAGCAGTTGAGGCTTGCCCCATCGCCCAATAATTAGTGAAAATAGAGAGAGTTGCAACAGGGTTTCCATAGTCACCTGGTGCCGCCTGTTCAATGTTCAGAAGCTGTGCCTGGTTGAGGCCATTGACCAACGACCCACGTGGTCGACGTGCTGATGAAATTTGGAGGCTTGGCAAGGCCGCACTGCTGATTGGTGCGCAGAGATGTATTGAAATCCGACCTTCTGTCAGGATTGTTGAATATCTCGACTGTTTGAAAGTCAGGGGAGAATTCCCTCTTGGTATAGTTCTGCTGTTAAATAACGTTGCGTGCAGACACGCACAAGTAGTAAGTATGATTGAAAATGAATTAAAAACGACATGTTTTGGAGATTCAGTGGTAGAGATGCTTTGGCTTCACTTAGGAATTCACTTAGAAGAGGATAAAAAAGTGACACCACTTGGTGCGGTAGGTCGGTCAGCGGGTGAAAAACAACAAAAATGCGTGGGCGTGGCGCTGCTGAAGATACAGTATCAGCCGTAGTTTTCCCCAGAGCGAAGCGTGAAGCTCCTCGAGTCGAGGTAAGAGTAGGGGCACCGATAGCGAGGCCCATGAATTCTGACTGAGGTGGCGGACTGGCGAGCAGGTTTGGTACAGGGCAAAGATAAGAGGGAAAAAGACCCCCTTTCTTAAGCGGCGACATGGAGAGGCTGGATTTAGAGATGAAAGAGTCGAAATGGACCCCTGAGAAGCGGCATGGGGAGAAGGTTTATGGAGCCTGCAGAGGATCAAAGTCGGATTAGAGAGGAGTTCCGCAGCATCTCACTGAAAGTCTCGAATGGTTGACTTTTTTGAAGATCGAGAATAGCCTCTTCGACGTGATTTTCGCACCGTGGACTGCCGCTCTGTCAGCAACACACTTCAGTCTACGAGATGTGCAGATCAAACAAAAATGCTATGGCATCGTGTCAACAGCACTGAGCATTCATGTACATGCAGTTTCAGAAGTCAGTGCAGCCATTCTGAGATATTCTAAACTGCAGGACCCACTGCTCACCCACTGCACCGTGGCCTGCCACAGGGCGTCTCCCAGGATGCAGAACACGGCAACCAGCAGGTCGGCAGTCAGCAGGTGCACCAGCAGGCTGTTCACCGCCGGATGATTTCGACAGCCATGCTGACGCCGCTTCCAGGCCACCAGGCAGAGGGCGCGCAGGTTGCCCAGGGTGGACAGAGCGAACAGCATCAGCAGGATGGAAACCTGGACAGCGCTGCCTCTGTTCCACTGCGGCATCGGGGGCATGTCTTCGGCGTTGGCGCTACAGTTGCCCACAGCGGCCTCCATGCAGCTGTTCGATTTCGCCGTGGCGTTCAGCATGGCAAGACAGTCAGAGGGATTCGAAGTTCGAGTTGGACGAGTTGTGTGCTCGGCAACAGGTCCTGCGCTGGCAAGTGCGGGGGTTTTATGAGCTCAATAGTACACACTTGGCTCTCCTCTCCTCAGCCAATGGCTTCGCTATGGGAAGGCGGGATTGGGTGGGAAAGTGGATGTGAGTGAGAGGGAGGATCGGCTCTTTATGCCGGATGAGCTAAGATTAGGACAGGGGCTGCCGGTTTACACTGACGATGAAGACTGACTGACTGACTGCCTGACTGACTGACTGACTGACTGACTGACTGACTGACTGACTGACTGACTGACTGACTGACTGACTGACTGAGTGACTGACTGAGTGACTGAGTGACTGACTGACTGACTGACTGACTGAGTGACTGACTGACTGACTGACTGACTGACTGACTGACTGACTGACTGACTGACTGACTGACTGACTGACTGACTGACTGACTGACTGACTGACTGACTGACTGACTGACTGACTGACTGACTGACTGACCATGCAAACCGAGTCATTAATGAACCAGCTGCACTCCTCCAGTCGCCGATGCGGTTGATGTCGGAGACGGGCAGCCCCAGCACTGAAGCCCAGGTCGCACCCCCGCAGCGCAGGTGGCCAAGAACTTCTTGTCTTGCAGGAAAATGCGGTCCAGCTGTCTTCCTACTGACTGACTGACTGAGCAGGTGGCAGATGTTCAGAGCTAGACTGATGTGCGCAGTGTGTTCACTTCTAGTGTGCTGAATAAAATAACGAGAGCAAGTCTGCCGCTAGATTCAGTTATTAATGCTTCAGGCCAGGATGAGTCCGTGCCAAAGTGATGCACACTGAGTCAGTGTGGTGCTGAATGGCAGCCCAACTAAATAACTAAAACTGAATTGCAATGTTGAGTTCTACCTCTCCGAAGGACAAATGATCCCATTGTATTTGGAGCAGATAGGCTTGAGAAAATCAGAGTAATTGCGCCCTTGAATAGTGCGTCATGAGGGACTCGCGATTTCGGCAATGCACCGAACAGATGCTGGGAGCGCACGCACCTGAGCCGTGTGTTCAGGCTGCATTGAAGATTCTTGCCTCAGATTTCAGGTCTCATCGCTCTCCCGCTGCTTCACCGATTCTTTTGTAACTGGAATTTTCCTTGTCTGCCCCGCCTTGACTGCCGTGCCCTCTGCCCTGCCCTCTCTGCCCTCCGATTCTCCAGCCTCCCCTCTCTGCCCTGCCCTCTCTGCCCTCCAATTCTCCAGCCTCCCCTCTCTGCCCTGCCCTCTCTGCCCTCCCCTCTCTGCCCTCCCCTCTCTGCCCTCCCCTCTCTGCCATCCCCTCTCTGCCCTCCCCTCTTTGCCATCCCCTCTCAGCCTCCCCTCTCTGCCCTCCCCTCTCTGCCCTCCCCTCTCTGCCATCCCCTCTCTGCCCTCCCCTCTTTGCCATCCCCTCTCTGCCCTCCCCTCTCTGCCATCCCTCTCTGCCCTCCCCTCTTTGCCATCCCCTCTCAGCCTCCCCTCTCTGCCCTCCCCTCTCTGCCCTCCCCTCTCTGCCATCCCCTCTCTGCCCTCCCCTCTTTGCCATCCCCTCTCAGCCCTCCCCTCTCTGCCTTCCCCTCTCTGCCCTCCCCTCTTTGCCTTCCCCTCTTTGCCATCCCCTCTCTGCCCTCCCCTCTCTGCCTTCCGCTCTTTGCCATCCCCTCTCTGCCCTCCCCTCTTTGCCATCCCCTCTCTGCCCTCCCCTCTTCAACAGTCTCGTTCAAAAGAAACAAGCAGTGCTTCAGTTTAAACACTTTAAGAGATCTCAGCGCTAGCGGAAATTCAATTCAAACGAAGTCCTTTTCTATTGAAACAGATGACATTCAACTCAGACTGTCTGTGGCGAAAATTATCTCTGAGTGACGTGCGCGCACAGTTTTGAACTTCAAAAGAAAACAAAGTTACATTCTACAGCATTTCGACAGATAATTTTGCACATAGATACGAGCGTACACATTTATTAGGGCTGCACGAGTTTTAGCCAACGCGTGATGCGAGTCGGAGCACGCCATCAGGGGGTGGATCAAAGTTCCTGGAAAGACAATGGCCAAGAATTTACAGTGCGAGGGGCTGAAAACGCTGATAATGCGGAACTGAACACAATGTTCTCACAGCTTCAAAGACCGGCTACAGCTTTTTGTCTTTTACTTGTCCTTTTACTTTTACTTTGTCTTAGACTGAACGCATAAGTTTGTAAACATTTGAATTTTTGAATGATTTTTTTAGTTTGCAAAGTTTCTAGTTTTTTAGATTCTAGTTCATGAATATTTAGTTCGTGAATAATCTAGTTTGTGAAGATTTTAGTTTGTGAAGATTTTAGTTTGTGAAGATTCTATAGTTTGTGAAGATTTTAGTTTGTGAAGATTCTATAGTTTGTGAAGATTTTAGTTTGTGAAGATTCTATAGTTTGTGAAGATTTTAGTTTGTGAAGATTCTATAGTTTGTGAAGATTTTACAGTTCGTGAAGATTCTAATTTGTTGAAGATTCTAGTTTGTGAAGATTTCAGTTTGTGAATATTCTATAGTTTGTGAAGATTCTAGTTCGTGAATATTCTAGTTTGTGAAGATTCTAGTTTGTGAATATTTAGTTCGTGAATATTCTAGTTTGTGAAGATTCAAGTTTGTGAATATTTAGTTCGTGAATATTCTAGTTTGTGAAGATTCTATAGTTTGTGAAGATTTTAGTTTGTGAAGATTCTATAGTTTGTGAAGATTTTAGTTTGTGAATATTCTAATTTGTGAAGATTTCAGTTTGTGAATATTCTATAGTTCGTGAATATTTAGTTCGTGAATATTCTAGTTTGTGAAGATTCTATAGTTTGTGAAGATTTTAGTTTGTGAAGATTCTATAGTTCGTGAATATTTAGTTCGTGAAGATTCTAATTTGTGAAGATTTCAGTTTGTGAATATTCTATAGTTCGTGAATATTTAGTTCGTGAATATTCTAGTTTGTGAAAATTTTAGTTTGTGAAGATTCTAGTTTGTGAAGATTCTAGTTTGTGAAGATTCTAGTTTGTGAAGATTCTAGTTTGTGAAGATTGAAAGTTCCTTCCTTCCTTAGCCATCTTCATTTTCACCAGAAACTATCAATCCATTTCCTGAAGGGACGAACACTGCTTTGACTCGAAAGAAGTCTGCTGCAGACCATGCAACAGAATGCCTGGCAGGCGGCCAGACCAGGCAGGATCAGGTACCGCTCAGATGACTCAGCCTCGGCCTCTCGTCCCGGAAGTTTCTGGCTGTCCAAAAAATCCAATTTCCCTTAGCCATTAATTTTTACAGGCAGCTCTGCGAATCCGAATCCGTCCAACCCACAGCCCTGCGCACTGAGTATTTTTTGCACTTGTACGCTGCGTGGCTGCCTCGTTAGCTGTCGATCGCGTGCGTGTTGTTGTTGCTGGGAAAACTTCAAACAAGCTCATGAGAATCATTGATGCTGGTAATTCTTGACCAGGAGGGTGCGCAGGTGGGCTGAGCTGAGAAAATGACGCACTAGCGGCTTAATTGCGAGCAGCACACGCAAATTTATGATCAAATCGCTGTTTATAGATAGCTGGTAGGAAACTGAAACTAGAACTGGGAAGGGCAGAGAGAATTTAAATTGCTCAGTAAGGACTGGGAAGGGGAGAGAGAATGCACATTGCTCAGTAAGGACTGGGAAGGGGAGAGAGAATGTACATTGCTCAGTAAGGACTGGGAAGGGCAGAGAGAATGTACATTGCTCAGTAAGGACTTGGAAGGGGAGAGAGAATGTACATTGCTCAGTAAGGACTTGGAAGGGCAGAGAGAATGTACATTGCTCAGTAAGGACTAAGAAGGGCAGAGAGAATGTACATTGCTCAGTAAGGACTGGGAAGGGCAGAGAGAGTGTACAACACTGTGTGCACTATCAGAGTAGCGCAACTTGTATAAGCGCGAACTATCATAATAGTGTAAGTTGTATAAGCGCGCACTATCATAGTAGCGCAACTTGTATAAGCGCGCACTGTCATAGTAGCGCAAGTTGTATAAGTGCGCAATATCATAGTAGCGCAACTTGTATAAGCGCGCACTATCATAGTAGCGCAACTTGTATAAGCGCGCACGATCATAGTAGCGCAATTTGTATAAGCGCGCACTATCATAGTAGCGCAACTTGTATAAGCGCGCACTCTCTGAGTACAAAAGACAAAGGAGATATTAATTAAAACCACCGTCTATCGTGTAAAGCCGGTGCGCGTATAAACTGGAAATTAGACGCAAATAAAGAATTATATTTATATAAATATGCAGATAATAAGTAGCAGTTCAAAGACTAATATAATCATATGCAGGAGTCAACAGGGAATATTGCAGCTAGCCATGGCCCCCCGGCATCCGCCACCAGCAGGAGTTGGTAGGCAGCTACTCGCACAGAATTAGAAAGAGCAAAGTGGAATGCATTGAAGTGTTGTGAACAGGTGCCAGCAATACAAACAAAAGGCTTCTAGGAGAAGTGCCGACAAAGGACAGGCGACGCTCTTGCACTAAAAAACAAACCAGCTAAAAAGCGCATTGCACTTTTAACAGAGTGAGAAAAAGTGGGTTTGAAGGCCCGAGCCTCTGTAAAATTTTAGAATGACTCAATTATTAAGCACATTGTGTCCACATCGTCAGATTAAATTCTCCCGGAAATTCCCCAATGAATTCCCTCGGAAGTTCCCCAATGAATTATCTTGGAGATTCCCCATTGAATTATCTTTGAAATTCCCCCAAAAAATTTATCAGAAATTCCCATTAGATTCTCTTGGAAATTCCCCAAAAATGTTTCTCAGAAATTCCCGTTAAATTCCCTCGGAAATTCCCTACTGAATTCTCTCGAAAAATCCGTATTGAATTCTCTTGAAAATTCCCCATTAAAATCTCTGGGAAATTCTTCATGGAATTCTCTAGGAAAGACCCATTGAATTCTCTCGAAAATTCCCCTTTGAATTCTCTCGGAAATTGCCTATCAATTTTCCAGAAAATTTCTCATTGAATTCTAATGAGTTTCCCGCAAAGTTGTTTCCAAGACACCAAAGGAATGCAGCAGATCCCGCCAGGACACAAATCAATTCAATCCGGGCCCTCAACCAACCTCAAGCAACCTCCAGCGAGAAGCCAGCAGCAAAACGCAAAAGCTGTGGGCTGTGCGGTGAAAATTGCCGTGGCCTGCTCGCTGCCACAAAAAGGCAACAGGTCAGACAACAACAAGAAATGGATTTCCCGGTGACATGATTGGCTCAGGTAAAAAACAAACATTGCTAACAAACAAAAAAGTTGATAAAAATAAAAACCGGTCAATGCAATGCAAAAGACAACCGCACTGCTGCTGCTCAGAAACACAGAAATTGGTGCGCTGGTGAACTCAGCCAGCCCGTGTTGGCTGCGACAGTCTCGCGTGGGACAGAAGGCAAGCATGGAGATCGGATCGGTCACAGTTTTGGACAATGTCAGATGAGCTTTCACATGGACTCAAGATTTAATAGTCCGAGGGACAGTCTCGAGAGTCTGGCAGACAGATCCAAGAGATTCATATGAAGAATGCCAATAGAGTCTCATAGAGTCTCATCAGCAATGTCTCTAAGACAGGAAACTGTCAGGACAGTCACAGAAAAGTGTCAGGACAGGCACAGGAAACTATCAGGACAGTCACAGAAAAGTGTCAGGACAGTCACAGGAAAGTGTCAGGACAGTCACAGAAAAGTGTCAGGACAGGCACAGGAAAGTGTCAGGACAGTCACAGAAGCATCGGGACTGTCAGGAATGCCTCAGGAGCCGACACTCAGGCAGTGGACGCCATGCCAATCTCGAGCAGTTCCGGCTGCTTCTCCATAATCTTGAGCAGGATTCGGTCGATGTAGGAGCGCAGCTTCTGGGTGGCGTCCTTCTCTCTGACAAGCAGGTCCATCAGCTGTGTTGGGATTAAATGATTGGGATTAGTGTTAAGCCTGATTAGTGACAACTGTGATGACTGCGCGGGGTCGCCATTGTCTCCCAGTGTTTCTACAGCCCTATCAAACAGGGTGTTGATTTGTCACTCGCTCCAGGTGCCTGCCTCAAGAGATGACGGAGACAGCCTTCTGATCTTCGTACTGACCACGGCAAATTACTTACTGACTGACCCATTGAGGCAGCTGCTTGTTTAAGATCGCTGTGACAGACACAGGCCTCTCAGACACAACGAACTATTCGGGCTAAGCACCTGACTATTCGGGCTTAGCAACTGACTATTCGGGCTTAGAAACTGACTATTTGGGCTTAGCAACGAACTATTCGGGCTTAGCAACTGACTATTTGGGCTTAGCAACAGACTATTAGAGCTTAGCAACGAACTATTCGGGCTTAGCAACTGACTATTCGGGCTTAGCAACTGAGTATTCCGGCTTAGCAACGGACTATTCGAGCTTAGCAAATGACTATTCGAGCTTAGCAACGGACTATTCGGGCTTAGCAACGGACTATTCGAGCTTAGTAACGAAATATTCGGGCTTAGCAACGGACTATTCGGGCTTAGCAACGGACTATTCGAGCTTAGCAACGGACTATTCGAGCTTAGCAACGAACTATTCGAGCTTAGCAGGAACTATTCGAGCTTAGCAACGAACTATTCGGGCTTAGCAACCACAGAGACAGACGCAGCATGCCTACAGGCAGCGCTCACCTCCTCCTTGTTCATCAAATCGATTTCGGCGGCCAGGCTGGCGGGGTCAGCTGCCCCCTGGCCGCCGCTGACCAGGGCGCGGCCCTCCTCGACGCCCCGAGCCAGCAGGTCAGCCTGCAGCTCTTCCAGCTGATCGCGCAGGCCGCGATTCTCCTGGGTGAGCCGGCGGGCGAGCTGCTCCACCTCAGCGTAGCGGGCGGCCGCCTCGGTGACGGCGGATCGGCCTGCGGGTTGGGAGAATCGGAGGCGACTGGGAGCTGCGGGAAATCCCGTACACGTCTATGGCTTTTCTGACTGAGCATGTAACTTTTTTATCCTCTCCCTGCATCTCTCTCTGAATCCCCTCCCTGCATCTCTCTCTGAATCCCCTCCCTGCATCTCTCTCTGAATCCTCTCCCTGCATCTCCCTCTGAATCCCCTCCCTGCATCTCTCTCTGAATCCCCTCCCTGCATCTCTCTCTGAATCCCCTCCCTGCATCTCCCTCTGAATCCCCTCCCTGCATCTCTCTCTGAATCCCTCCCTGCATCTGCATCTCCCTCTAAATTCCCTCCCTGCATCTCTCTCTGAATCCCCTCCATGCATCTCCCTCTGAAACCCCTCCCTGCATCTCCCTCTAAATCCCCTCCCTGCATCTCCCTCTGAATCCCCTCCCTGCATCTCTCTCTGAATCCCCTCCCTGCATCTCTCTCTGAATCCCCTCCCTGCATCTCCATCTGAATCCCCTCCCTGCATCTCCATCTGAATCCCCTCCCTGCATCTCCATCTGAATCCCCTCCCTGCATCTCCCTCTGAATCCCCTCCCTGCATTTCTCTCTGAATCCCTCCCTGCATCTGCATCTCCCTCTGAATTCCCTCCCTGCATCTCCCTCTGAATCCCCTCCCTGCATCTCTCTCTGAATCCCTCCCTGCATCTGCATCTCCCTCTGAATTCCCTCCCTGCATCTCCCTCTGAATCCCCTCCCTGCATCTCTCTCTGAATCCCCTCCCTGCATCTCCCTCTAAATCCCCTCCCTGCATCTCCCTCTGAATCCCCTCCCTGCATCTCTCTCTGAATCCCCTCCCTGCATCTCTCTCTGAATCCCCTCCCTGCATCTTTCTCTGAATCCCCTCCCTGCATCTCTCTCTGAATCCCCTCCCTGCATCTCCATCTGAATCCCCTCCCTGCATCGCCATCTGAATCCTCTCCCTGCATCTCCCTCTGAATCCCCTCCCTGCATCTCCATCTGAATCCCCTCCCTGCATCTTTCTCTGAATCCCCTCCCTGCATCTCTCTCTGAATCCCTCCCTGCATCTGCATCTCCCTCTGAATTCCCTCCCTGCATCTCTCTCTGAATCCCCTCCATGCATCTCCCTCTGAAACCCCTCCCTGCATCTCCCTCTAAATCCCCTCCCTGCATCTCCCTCTGAATCCCCTCCCTGCATCTCTCTCTGAATCCCTCCCTGCATCTGCATCTCCCTCTGAATTCCCTCCCTGCATCTCTCTCTGAATCCCTCCCTGCATCTGCATCTCCCTCTGAATTCCCTCCCTGCATCTCCCTCTGAATCCCCTCCCTGCATCTCTCTCTGAATCCCCTCCCTGCATCTCTCTCTGAATCCCCTCCCTGCATCTCCATCTGAATCCCCTCCCTGCATCTCCCTCTGAATCCCCTCCCTGCATTTCTCTCTGAATCCCTCCCTGCATCTGCATCTCCCTCTGAATTCCCTCCCTGCATCTCCCTCTGAATCCCCTCCCTGCATCTCTCTCTGAATCCCTCCCTGCATCTGCATCTCCCTCTGAATTCCCTCCCTGCATCTCTCTGAATCCCCTCCATGCATCTCCCTCTGAAATCCCTCCCTGCATCTCCCTCTAAATCCCCTCCCTGCATCTCCCTCTGAATCCCCTCCATGCATCTCTCTCTGAATCCCCTCCCTGCATCTCTCTCTGAATCCCCTCCCTGCATCTTTCTCTGAATCCCCTCCCTGCATCTCCATCTGAATCCCCTCCCTGCATCTCCATCTGAATCCCCTCCCTGCATCTCCCTCTGAATCCCCTCCCTGCATTTCTCTCTGAATCCCTCCCTGCATCTCTCTCTGAATCCCCTCCCTGCATCTTTCTCTGAATCCCCTCCCTGCATTTCTCTCTGAATCCCTCCCTGCATCTGCATCTCCCTCTGAATTCCCTCCCTGCATCTCCCTCTGAATCCCCTCCCTGCATCTCTCTCTGAATCCCTCCCTGCATCTGCATCTCCCTCTGAATTCCCTCCCTGCATCTCCCTCTGAATCCCCTCCCTGCATCTCTCTCTGAATCCCTCCCTGCATCTGCATCTCCCTCTGAATTCCCTCCCTGCATCTCCCTCTGAATCCCCTCCCTGCATCTCTCTCTGAATCCCCTCCCTGCATCTCTCTCTGAATCCCCTCCCTGCATCTTTCTCTGAATCCCCTCCCTGCATCTCCATCTGAATCCCCTCCCTGCATCTCCATCTGAATCCCCTCCCTGCATCTCCATCTGAATCCTCTCCCTGCATCTCTCTCTGAATCCCCTCCCTGCATCTCCATCTGAATCCCGTCCCTGCATCTTTCTCTGAATCCCCTCCCTGCATCTCTCTCTGAATCCCCTCCCTGCATCTGCATCTCCCTCTGAATCCCCTCCCTGCATCTCTCTCTGAATCCCCTCCCTGCATCTCCCTCTAAACCCTTCCCTGCATCATTGCATCCCCTAAACCCTATCGGCAAATGTCTGTTGCCATCAGGTACATGTATCTAACAAAACTAAGAATAAAATTAGGAGTCAGGACTGTTTGACCCCAGATGACCCCGAGCCGCTCACCGTCTCCTCCGCCGGTTCGCAGCGCCTCCGCCTCCGCCTGCAGCTCGTCTAGCGCGCTCTGAACCCGGTTCCGCTCCTCCCTGACGCCGTCGAGCTCGCGCCGCGCCGTTTCCCGCGCCCGATCCGCTTCGCCTTTGGCGGCCGTCAGGCGCTGCTCGGCCGCCTCGAGTTTCTCCTCCAGGCGGGCCGCCTCCAGGCGAAACCGCTCGGACTCGGCGCGCAGCCGCAGCGCCTCTTGGCGGAGCTCCGCGGACTGCGACTCCTGGCCGCGCAGTCTGCGGTTGCCGGAGTGGGAGATGGGATTGAGCTGGGGAATGGGAGATGGGATTAAGCTGGGGAATGGGAGATGGGATTGAGCTGGGGAATGGGAGATGGGATTGAGCTGGGGAATGGAAGATGGGATTGAGCTGGGGAATGGGAGATGGGATTGAGCTGGGGAGTGGGAGATGGGATTGAGCTGGGGAATGGGAGATGGGATTGAGCTGGGGAATGGGAGATGGGATTGAGCTGGGGAATGGGAGATGGGATTGAGCTGGGGAATGGGAGATGGGATTGAGCTGGGGAATGGGAGATGGGATTGAGCTGGGGAATGGGAGATGGGATTGAGCTGGGGAATGGGAGATGGGATTGAGCTGGGGAATGGGAGATGGGATTGAGCTGGGGAATGGGAGATGGGATTGAGCTGGGGAATGGGAGATGGGATTGAGCTGGGAAATGGGAGATGGGATTGAGCTGGGGAATGGGAGATGGGATTGAGCTGGGGAATGGGAGGTGGGATTGAGCTGGGGAGTGGGAGATGGGATTGAGCTGGTGAATGGGAGATGGGATTGAGCTGGGGAATGGGAGATGGGATTGAGCTGGGGAATGGGAGATGGGATTGAGCTGGGGAATGGGAGATGGGATTGAGCTGGGGAATGGGAGATGGGATTGAGCTGGGAAATGGGAGATGGGATTGAGCTGGGGAATGGGAGATGGGATTGAGCTGGGGAATGGGAGATGGGATTGAGCTGGGGAGTGGGAGATGGGATTGAGCTGGGGAATGGGAGATGGGATTGAGCTGGGGAATGGGAGATGGGATTGAGCTGGGGAATGGGAGATGGGATTGAGCTGGGGAATGGGAGATGGGATTGAGCTGGGGAATGGGAGATGGGATTGAGCTGGGGAATGGGAGATGGGATTGAGCTGGGGAATGGGAGATGGGATTATGGGCTGGGGAATGGGAGATGGGATTGAGCTGGGGAATGGGAGATGGGATTGAGCTGGGGAATGGGAGATGGGATTGAGCTGGGGAATGGGAGATGGGATTATGGGCTGGGGAATGGGAGATGGGATTGAGCTGGGGAATGGAAGGTGGGATTATGAGCTGGGGAATGGGAGATGGGATTATGGCTGGGGAATGGGAGGTGGGATTGAGCTGGGGAATGGAAGGTGGGATTATGGGCTGGGGAATGGGAGATAGGATTATGGGCTGGGGAATGGGAGATGGGATTATGGGCTGGGGAATGGGAGATGGGATTATGGGCTGGGGAATGGGAGATGGGATTGAGCTGGGGAATGGGAGATGGGATTATGGGCTGGGGAATGGGAGATGGGATTGAGCTGGGGAATGGAAGGTGGGATTATGAGCTGGGGAATGGGAGATGGGATTATGGGCTGGGGAATGGGAGGTGGGATTGAGCTGGGGAATGGGAGATGGGATTATGGGCTGGGGAATGGGAGATAGGATTATGGGCTGGGGAATGGGAGATGGGATTATGGGCTGGGGAATGGGAGATGGGATTATGGGCTGGGGAATGGGAGATGGGATTGAGCTGGGGAATGGGAGATGGGATTATGGGCTGGGGAATGGGAGATGGGATTGAGCTGGGGAATGGAAGGTGGGATTATGAGCTGGGGAATGGGAGATGGGATTATGGGCTGGGGAATGGGAGGTGGGATTGAGCTGGGGAATGGGAGATGGGATTGAGCTGGGGAATGGAAGGTGGGATTATGGGCTGGGGAATGGGAGATGGGATTATGGGCTGGGGAATGGGAGGTGGGATTGAGCTGGGGAATGGGAGATGGGATTGAGCTGGGGAATGGGAGATGGGATTGAGCTGGGGAATGGGAGATGGGATTGAGCTGGGGAATGGAAGGTGGGATTATGGGCTGGGGAATGGGAGATGGGATTATGGGCTGGGGAATGGGAGATGGGATTATGGGCTGGGGAATGGGAGATGGGATTATGGGCTGGGGAATGGGAGATGGGATTATGGGCTGGGGAATGGGAGGTGGGATTGAGCTGGGGAATGGGAGATAGGATTATGGGCTGGGGAATGGGAGATGGGATTATGGGCTGGGGAATGGGAGATGGGATTGAGCTGGGGAATGGAAGGTGGGATTATGGGCTGGGGAATGGGAGATGGGATTATGGGCTGGGGAATGGGAGATGGATTATGGGCTGGGGAATGGGAGATTTACGGAGTCGATTCGAGATAGCAATTACATGCACCAGCCATGCCGCTTTCTCAAAGAAATTTGAGAAGGCAAGTTGCTAACACAAAGGGGCATGCGGCTACTCTATCCAGGCACAGCGCTGAGAATGGTTAGGGGAAGAGGCCAAAACGGAGAGTCGGGTTGACAAAATGAAAAAAGAAAGCCAGCAGGAATTCAGCAAAGGAAAGGGCAGTAGAAGAAGACGCAAAAACAGACTGAAACTGTTTAGTTGAAAAAACAGCCGACACTTGTCTTGCTCAGCTTTAAGGCTTGATGTAAACACAAGCGGAGGAAACTGAAATAATTGCGGATATGGCAGGCTTGGACAACATCCTGCGACTCGTTTATTAATAGCCTCAGGAGATTTTCTTTTGTGCAGATGAGGCTGGGGGCGATTCTTATGTGCAGATGAGGCTGGGGGCGATTCTTATGTGCAGATGAGGCTGGGGGCGATTCTTATGTGCAGATGAGGCTGGGGGCGATTCTTATGTGCAGATGAGGCTGGGGGCGATTCTTATGTGCAGATGAGGATGGAGGGCGATTCTTATGTGCAGATGAGGCTGGGGGCGATTCTTATGTGCAGATGAGGATGGGGGCGATTCTTATGTGCAGATGAGGCTGGGGGCGATTCTTATGTGCAGATGAGGCTGAGCGCGATTTCTATGGGAAATGGGGAAATATTGTATTATTGGTTGGATCTGTTCTACTTACAGTAGCTAGCAAGTACTTGCGGAAAAATCTGATTAATAAAATGATCTCTTAACCTGCTTTGTCCCATGAACAGAAAATAAAAAGACGAATCTGGGACAGATAAAGCCAACTGAATCAAGGGTTAAGTCAGGCAGGTAGAAGGAGGCGCCGAAGACCCCTGCCGCCCAAAATTAACGGGTGTGGCACAGAATAGCACTGAGGAATCCGTGAGGACCGACAGAGCAGCTGGGTGTGGCAGCACAGGAGGGCAGAGGCATCGCGAATCAAGGTATTGTAATATTTTAGCACACCTAATCAGCGTTTTGAGCTCAGCTAACAACCAAAAACTGAGGCTGGAGTGGGCTGGTATGGCTTCTATCGTATAGATGGCAATAAAAACAGAGGCAGACAGACAGACAGACAGACACTAAGGCAGAGACAGACAGACAGACAGACAGACAGACAGACAGACAGACAGACAGACAGACAGACAGACACACAGACACACAGACAGACAGATAGACAGATAGACAGATAGACAGACAGACAGACAGACAGACAGACAGACAGACAGACAGACAGACAGACAGACAGAAAGACACACAGACAGACAGACAGACAGACAGACAGAAAGACAGACAGACAGACAGACAGACAGACAGACAGACAGACAGACAGACAGACAGACAGACAGACAGACAGACAGACAGACAGACAGACCTGTCCATCAGCGATTCGATCTCCTCGTCCTTCTCCCTGGTGAGCTTGGCCAGCTTCTCCCTGGCTCTGGCCTTGTCGGCCTCCCTGTCCCGGCTGAAGCGGGCCTCGGCCTCCCGGTATTCGTCCTCCAGACGCAGCAGGCGCTCCCGCAGCTGCTGATTGTCCTCCATCAGGCGGGACTGGCGCGAGTCCGACTGAGTCTGGGTGCTGGTCAGCTTGGTCACCTGGTCAGTGAGCACCCGCAGCTGGTCGGTCATGTGATCGTTGAACTGGGCTGCCATCTCAATAGCGGCCAGGTCCGCCTCGCTCATGCCGCTGCCGCCGCCACCGCCGCTGCCGCCGACGCTCGCGTTGCGCGGACTCGAGCGGCCGCTGGAGCTGCTGAACAGCTGCTGGGCGAGCTGCACCGCCGACAGCCGACGCTGCATCCTGCGGTTCGGCGAGCTGCCAGTTCGCGATAACGATGGGAGGGGGATAGGTTTAAGATGAAGCTGAGGATGGGGATGAAGCTGAGTAAGGATGGGGATGAAGCCGAGGATGGGAATGAAGCTGAGTAAGGATGGGGATGAAGCTGAGGATGGGGATGAAGCTGAGTAAGGATGGGGATGAAGCTGAGTAAGGATGGGATGAAGCTGAGGATGGGGATGAAGCTGAGTAAGGATGGGGGTGAAGCTGAGTAAGGATGGGGATGAAGCTGAGGATGGGGATGAAGCTGAGGATGGGGATGAAGCTGAGGATGGGGATGAAGCTGAGGATGGGGACGAAGCTGAGTAAGGATGGGATGAAGCTGAGGATGGGGATGAAGCCATTTGATATCAAAAGTACATTAGGATTTAAAGCGACACCACACACTAGGCAGGAAGACCTCGCGGCTGAACTCACCATCTGGCGGAGGATCTGGGTGACCTTGACGGGCTCTGGCCCTGCGTTGGGGACGCCTCGCCACCCGAGATGCCCAGACTGGCAGGCCTGTGGGAATAAACTTTATTTTAAATCACTGAGCACTACTCATAGCATGACACATAAACAATGGCGACAGACGCAAAGTCATTGATATTCAATACAATAAATACGAATTGTTACGGCTGCTTGACTCACCGCGAGCGATGCCTCGGCCAGGTGATTCGAACTTCCGTGCCGCGCTGCAGACTGCACAGGGATGACAGTGAGAGAATTTGTAACTGGGATCTCCGGGATCTTGAGCTGGGATCTCCGGGATTTGGAACTGGGATCTGCGTCTGCGGGATTTGGAACCGGGATCTCCGGGATTTGGAACTGGATCTCTGGGATTTGGAACTAGGATCTCTGGGATTTGGAACTGGGATCTCCGGGATTTGGAACTGGGATATCTGGGATTTGGAACTGGGATCTCCGGGATCTTGAGCTGGGATCTACGGGATTCGGAACTGGGATCTCCGGGATCTTGAGCTGGGATCTCCGGGATTTGAAACTGGGATCTCCGGGATTTCGAATTGGGATCTTGGGGAGTTGGAACTGGGATCTCCGGGATTTGGAACTGGGATCTCTGGGATTTGGAACTGGGATCTCCGGGATTTGGAACTGGGATCTCTGGGATTTGGAACTGGGATCTCCGGGATTTGGAACTGGGATCTCTGAGATTTCCATGGTGTTGGAATCAGGAATTTCGAAATGCAATAAAGCGTACTTTACTTAAAACAAGATCATAAAACGTCAAAGCTAAACTATACTCACTTTCCAGTCACAGGTGGCAGCGGAGGCTTCCCGTTGGCTGTCGCGGCGCTGCCAGCGCTGGAAGCCGGCTCGGGGGGCGGCGTGGACAAGTCAATGAGCATCTGGGAGCCGCCCCAGTCTTCGAAGCGCTGCTCGCCAGAACGGTGACTGTCGGGCCGATGGTAATGCGGATAATTCACAGTTTTATGGCAGAATATTGCTAATTTTACTGGCCATAAACTTCTCCTAACAATGCCATATACATAAATATGGCACATTAACAGTAGGAATTTTATCAAGTCATTTTTCAGCCCGTTGAACTACAAAGGCCTCCCCTGACAATTTTTTTGCCCTCTAGACCGTCGAGATAGTCGACGATACTGCCAGAAGGTCGGATTTTTTTCCATAAGCGCCAGCGTATTCAATGCACCCATGTGCGCCAATCAGCACTGCGCCTCAGTGCAGCCTTGCCAAGCCTTCAAATTTCATCAGCACGTCGACCACAGGTGTCTGCATCAGCTTCTGGAGCTTTTGGACCTTCAACAGGTGGCACCAGGTGACCATGTGAACACCCCGTTGCGAATTTCTCGAGTTCCGGTGATCAAGCCTCAACAGTGGGCAAGCCTCAACTGCTGGACATCCTCATTAGCTCACTATATGAAGTGCACAAAGGCAATAAATCACTCACGCAGGTAGCGGCTCGGTGGCCTGACGCTCATTACTGTCAGCCAGCTCGTCCGCTGAAACAATTTCCAAGTTCTCAATTGGCGACTGGCGGTTAGAGGAGGCTGTCTTCGGCTGCAGGAAAATTTGGGCATTAATAATGCCACTTGAAGAATAAATGTTAATCTGAGTTTTGCCAGCAGATTCACTCACCGAAATATCGTCTGCCTCTGGTGCCAAATCCAAGTCTGCTTGCTCTTCTGAAGCAATAATTCAAGAAGCCAATGAAATGAGGCTCATTAACTAATAAAATGGTTTTTAACTTGACAAGACTCACCAATGCTATTACTGAAGTGATCAATTTCTTCATTTAACTGTTCAAAGTTGAGGCCATCTGGATGCAGCTGTTGCAGCTTTTGAAGCAGTTCCAGTTTTTGCTAAAAGTTGGCATAAATAAATATTCAATGAATAGGTTTAGAAAGTCATAACCAAGTACAATGTGGGACCAATATAATTGTTAAAACTTGTGAGTTTTGTAAAAGGTAAAAATTTGGACATATTTTAAGTCAAGGCATTTTAATATATTTAACCTAATGTTATATTATTTATATCCATTGGCATAGGAATTTAATATAAATTTAACAAATGGCAAACTAAAAACATATTAATAGGTTAAGGCTTATAAAAATAATAATAGTATAACTAAGAGATATCTAATGCTATATATGGTTAATTTGAATTGAAATGAAAAGACCTAGAAACTAATTTTAAAGTCTACTTTTGGATATATAATTGAATATATAAAGATATATTAAATATATTATTGTATAAAGTATCCCCTATACTAAATACCCATGCAAAAAAACTTATATTTTTAGGCCTATTTTTTAAAGATTTATTAGGGTCTATGATATAAATGATAAAAAAAATTCTGAATACTACTTTTGAAAATAAGCTACAAAATGCTGTTATATGTTTGTTTAAAAATAGTAAGTTTTATGATATAAAATAACTAATTTTAGACCAACTTACAATCTTATATATTAGAAATGAGTTGTTTATATAGTACTTGGGTATATTATTATTAAATATTGAATTGAATACTATAAAATAATTTAGCTAGTGCTAGTGGGATAAGGTACAATAACTATATAGTAATAATATATATTTATATAGCATAAATAAGCCTAGGCCCCTAAATTCTTATTCAAGTAATATTACTACCAAGTACTATTTTACAAACATCTGTATATAGCATGTAAAGGACATTGGTAGAATTAAGGAACCGTCTTCAAGTAGTAATTAAAAAGAATCAAAATAGGCCCTATTAAATAATTGGCCATCAGGATCTTTTTCTTACTAATTATTTTTTATCAAACAAAGAAATCAAATATATCATATTTAGCTTGATTTATAGAAAGTCACTATTAGTTACTACTTACAGGTAATACTTACTTGATCATTTAGCTCCCAACCAATGGATTCGATCACATCTGTATATTTGTTTGTGTGAATAAATCCAGCAAACTCATGTGTCAATGGAATTGGTGAATCTTCTGGTGCATCATTCATTTTCTAATAATATTAAGCAACTATATAGAATCTATGATAAGTTCGTGTAAAATATCTTAATTTAATAAACCTTATTGTGTTTAGTTACACTGTAAGCTGTCTATCCAACTGTTGCTCGACCTTCTCCAACCCCAATGCCTGGCAATATTGTTCGATTCTAATTTGCACCAAAAACTTATCAAAATTTTGGAAGAAAGATCGCAAAATGCGAAAATAGACGGGAGAAACGCCTTTGTTGACTCCAGCACTATATGACAGCGTGACAACAAGGCTAGGTGGCCACAATAGTGGAATTAAATATAAAAGTCTAATGATCCAAGTGAACAATCGTGACCACGCCCGGCTTGCATTTATTTCCTGTAAACGCGGAATTCATAATTTCGTTTATATTTTATTACCGCACAGCGAGTCGTTTACATTAGTTACAACTGTGCTAGTAGCTTAGTATAGCAGTCTTTCTATCTCGAGAAGGTTGTCTGCCGAAAATATTAAACTTAACAAATATAACTCAAAGAAAACTCCGTATTCTCTAGGCACATACATGTATAGGATATTTTCTGTCGAGCGTAACTTGCTCGTTTGCTCCGCATCCCATGCAGCCTTCAGAACGAGTTAAGGTTCTGGAACGGATTCTAAACAAGATCGACTGAAATCGGAAAAAATGCGAATCTGGTGCCAAAATGAGTGCCTGCAGCCAGCAGCGCAACCAGAAATTTGTCGAGAAGGGGGCGGATTGGGACTGCAGCGGCCAAAGTGAGTGCCCGCCTGCAGCGGCGCCAAAATGATTGCTGACAACAACCGATTCTCAAAATAATGTACATGTAGAATTCTTGGCTTTGACCCCCCCCATACATGTAAATCCATGGCGACGCCTCTGATGCGTTACCCCGATCGTACATGTGTATGTACTGCGTACATTTCTGTGCGCGCACAAACCTGCTCTTTTAATTTAGATGAACTTTTTAAATATGTAAATTTAGCTGAAAGGATACCTGGTTATAATACGGTACACAAAATATTAAATTTCAGCTGAACCAAATTCAAGCAGTGTTCGTCGCCGCAAACAATTATTCGATTTATGTTTTTACACAGTTTATTTATTTTGTACACGTCGGTAAAAGTCCTAAATCAGGCTGGTGCTGCATGGTACAGTAAGGCTGCTGGGCATGGCTTTGACTTTACTGCAAGGGGCAACGACCACTTCCAATCGAATTTACAGGGGTATTATTTAATTAGGTACCTAGCAGGCGAGCATCGGTATCCTCTCGGGCCTGCAAAATGTCGGAGAGAAACCGGGTTTGACCCATGAAGGTAAGCGAGCCGGGCCCCTGATGAAGACCGCGGGCAGTGGCAGATAAAGTGCTCAGTGTTTTCCCTGTTTTAGCGACAAAAGGGGCATCGAACTGGCTGAGCCTAAAAAAGGAGGGCTCTACGCAGGAGGGGAGAGGGGCAGGGGACGGCAGCACGGGATTACCTGCAATTGCAAAAAGTGTCGTGCTCGGTCGAGTATCGGACTATTCAGAGATCGCCTCAGTAGAGAAGCTGCGCAGAAGAGAAGTACAGATCAGACAGATTAAACTAAATGTACAGTGTAAGCTTTTAGACCTGAAAAGCGCAATGGTTAAGCTGATGACAAACAAAAATCAGAAGAATAATGGGCCAACCTGCACGAGTGTACAGATTTAACTTGGTTTAGCATTTCAAAGGGTACACGTACGTATATATTTGCCGTGAAGTTTCTGGAAAAGATGCAAAAAACTTACTTTTCAACACCGTCTACGACTTTGCTTAGTAACTGTACAAGCTACAATGAACTTAGCGCTACTCCCCACTTTTTCATCGCTCTCAGCTGCGAAAGTTCAGCCTTGTTCTAAAACTGTGGCTAGCTGTATACATGCGCACTGTGTGCCTACACTGTGTATACGGACGTACTGCAGAACGGTTGCCATCCGGGACCAATGCCTGTATCCATCCGCGAAATTAGTGTTAAAATTAAATGTACGTCATAAACAAAAATGCAGTGCATGTGGCAAAAGTTGAGAATGCATTTGACAACTGTCATATGCATGCGTTGTTGTGCTTAAATTCAGCAGTTTCAAATCACAAACGTTTATACGAGCGTATTCGCAGTGCAGTGTAGAGGCTAAAAGACGGGCAAGCAGACTAGTGGCCGCGATATTTCATTTCGTCTCTTGTTAGAAAACTAATTTCTCTACAATGGCGGGTAAGCAGCGCTGTAAAGTTTTGGTGCATCTTATTTATAATTTTTGTGATGATCAGTGCTCATGCTCATGCACATTCCGATTTATGTAATCAGTTTTATCGATTAGCAGTTGCTTATAAAGGAATTTTTATTTCAGGTGACCAAACCTTTTTGGGCGTCAATATTTGTGCCTTGGTGAGCGTCCTTGTCTCCTAGTGCAGGCACTCCTGTCTCCTTGTGCAGGCGCCCCGGCCTGTCTCCTAGTGCAGGCGCCCCTGTCTCCCCTGTGGCAGAAATTGAGCTCCCTGCCATTTGCCCAGATTTTTTGCTTCTTTCCTTTTAATAGTGAAGCTTTTTAGAGTTTTAAATAGAGGTGTTTCTAAGGAGCGCAATTTGTTTCGATCATGGTCCCCAGCCCCCCCCCCCGGCCCTGCATGTCTGCCTACATGTACGCCACTACCGATTCAGTACATTATGTTTATATCGGTGTGCAAGGAGCGATTTAACATGCATGTTAAGCTTAAATCTAATTTATACGTGCATAGCGCCTATTGCAGCACTGCACGTTTAAGATCGGAGTCACTGGGACAAGCCAATATACTCGTATATGGCCAATGGCCTTCTGCGACACACTCGAACTGAAGTGTGACCGCAACATATTTCCTGATTTCCATGAGCATCATGTCGATGAAAGTGTCCAAAATAGCTCCGATTTCGATTAAAAATTATTTACTTCTATATATTTTTATAGCATCTTTTCGTTTCAAAGTAGAGCGAGACTGCTAATGACTATAAATGACTTAAAAATGATCAAGAACAGAAAAGCAGCATGTAATTAAGACTTCACAAGAGCATTCCTTATCGCCACGTGTAATGTACGAGCGTAGTACATGTAAATAACTGCTTGTGTAGCTTCGTAGCAAAAGTACATTCTAACAACTTATACATGCATTTTTTTCTAAATGTGACATGTACGTTTTGTTGAGCGACTAAAAAGGAACCTCACTCCAACCAACCAAAAATAGCTACATGCACATATACATGCATATATAAATAAGCCGGTGGTTTGATTCCTATATACTGACGTGATCGACTTTCTATTGTATATAGAAAGCTTACCTTGGCTTCAATAGCTATATAAATTTCATGAGTGTGAAAGAGTGCTCTTTTGAGTTGAGCCTTTTGATAAACCTAGAACTGTCTCTGCATCTGACGTTAGCTGCCCACAGGTAACGGCCGGTTGTGTGTACAATATGTATATTGCGAAATTTGAACCAATATGCCGAGTGTATCGAGTTTTCTTCGTTCATAATCTCGCGTGAATTTTCGAAATAAAAGAATGAGAAAAAAATTCCATCAGAATATCTACCAACGCGCACCATACAGCTACATAAACGGCAGTACTGCAAGTAGCACAATATCTGTAGCGCTGACTGCACGGACCCATCCATCTCTGAAGCTGGCATGGGCATCATTATGATCATAATTTATGATATCCCAGCGGGAAATCTCCGGCTGGAAAATCTCCAGTTGAAAAAACTCGAGCTCCGGCTGGAAAATCTTCAATTAGGGGCCCAAAGCTCTAGCTCAAACTAACTTAACTAGCGGTAGCGGTCAAACTTTTTTTCAAGTTTGACTTGAAGGTCAAGCGCAAACTCGGCTTTACGTCGACTGTCTGCTGGCTGACGCCAGCGCCCCGGATACTGCCGGTGGCGCGGCCTTTGTTCGCGCCCAAGCCATGAAGCGCGCCCTGTGACGCTGACTTTTGCCATCCTGACAGCGTATTTTGTTGTTGTTGTTGTTGTTGTTGGTCAAACTTTTTTGAGTGAACAAGTACAGCAGCTCGAATTAGTTCTGTAACGGTTTGACAATTCTGTAATTCGAATCAAGTTTATTTATTTTAACTTTAGTTAAGATCCTTAGCTATTAAATATGTTCGTAATTTTTTCTGGTCTCCCTAAAACACGCCCCGCGCCGCCCCGAACCGCTACACATTATAACAAATTTGGCTATAACTGAAGACATTTCAAAGTTAGTTAGTTCTCTGTAAAGCTTCAAGTTTGTATCGAATTTAGTTTTTTTTCACTATGAAATATACAATACGGTGAATAATAAGCGATATTAGTAGTAATATTAGTAAAATAATAATACTATAATTTTGATGAGGAACTCCCGTAAATCTAGCCGCATGCCATCCTCATAAAAAATTTAAATGTTTGCGACAGCTATAAATCTGGATATTTTGCAAAGATTTAGACACTTTATTTATGCAACAGAAGGTTCAAAGCATTCCATGTACTTGGCTTGTCTGTGGGGAGGCGTTAAAAATTAGTTACGTGCGGATAGCGTGCGGATGGCTTGTTTTTTGGGCTTAGGAATTTTAAGCTTTGGGCAATTCTTGCGACAGTTGCTGATTCTTATAGTCCATCAAGTCCTGTAACCAAGGACAAATTCTCACAACTGGAAGTTCAATGGTTCGGTCAGCAGAGGACTTTAAAACTAAAAAAATGTCGAATTTTTTATTTCGCTTGCGACACTCGACTTTTTCAGAGCTGTACATTGCGACAGCTGGCTTTTTCAATTGCCAGATGTCCAAAGAGTATAATTGAGAAACTGGCACATTTGCGACAGCTTCTTTTGCAAGGATATAAAGTTTTTTGTTTGAACCATAGAAGTCTCCCGGTGTTCCAATTTTTTGTTTTTATTTATAACAACATAGCTATAATTTAATAAAGAAACAGAAAGTACTTTAATGTTTTTATCTTTAGCTCAGTTAAAAATTTGTTTTATAAAACTAATAAATCAAGTAGTTATATATTATTGCTCTTATTAAAGGATAATTGAAGAAGTGCTAAAATTTAACTTGCAATTGAATGATAACGTAACTTTTGAATTACTGCACGTGCTTTCATTTGAGCTATGGGCTGTGACATTAACAGTAGGCTAATCGGCCACTTAGTTATTGACTGTACAATATCGAGTAACATTGCTTGATACGTGTTTCTAGGTCTAGCTAGCAGTATTATGATTCATATTTTGTGTTACACTCAATCCACTTTGTAACACATTAACACACGACACAATTAAGATAATAATCTTTAGTCTAGTCTAGTCTAGTCTAGTATAAGCCTCTTTAGTCTAGTGTACACTTTAAAGAGAATATTCAGATTGACTTTTGGATTTTTGAAAGTTAAAAGTGATTCACTTTGTAGCTACTCATTTAGTATCGTGGCATGGTACCAAAGACTCAAAAATTTTATAGAGTGCTAAAATATTCTGCCTTAGTAATATGCTAGCAATATTTTCCTAATCAGCTGCAGACAAGTCACAAAAGATGGCATACAAAGATATTATATAATTGTTTGTTTTTTCTAAATTCATATTGGTTGAATACACTTAGCTATTCAAAGTAAATAAAATTATCTAGATTGTGTGCTGTGCTCTCTATTATTTTTCGAATTATTCCAGTCCTAGATAGATCTAATTTCGTTTTGATGACTTACCAAAAAAGTTTATACTTTTTAAAAACAGATTTATTATTCTCATTATAATTTAGAAATATAGAACTATAATAATTGGCAATTGCAGTATTCAGCTCAGTCTGTTATATACAATTTCTCATATATACATTTGAAATAATTTAATATTATTTGAAAATTAAAAAAATTCAATGAGCCCTCCATAAAACACAACTAACAAAGGGATATTTTTTCCAATTTTTCCTTGTTGAAATTCTCCAACTGTGTTTGTGTGCTTATCAAGCTTGTGTCGATCTGGAAACAGTTTGCATGCCAAAGCGCAGTAGCACACTCGACTGTGTTTGTGTGCTTATCAAGCTTGTGTAGATCTGGAAACAGTTTGCATGCCAAAGCGCAGTAGCACACTCGACTGTGTTTGTGTGCTTATCAAGCTTGTGTCGATCTGGAAACAGTTTGCATGCCAAAGCGCAGTAGCACACTCGACTGTGTTTGTGTGCTTATCAAGCTTGTGTCGATCTGGAAACAGTTTGCATGCCAAAGCGCAGTAGCACACTCGACTGTGTTTGTGTGCTTATCAAGCTTGTGTAGATCTGGAAACAGTTTGCATGCCAAAGCGCAGTAGCACACTCGACTGTGTTTGTGTGCTTATCAAGCTTGTGTCGATCTGGAAACAGTTTGCATGCCAAAGCGCAGTAGCACACTCGACTGTGTTTGTGTGCTTATCAAGCTTGTGTCGATCTGAAAACAGTTTGCATGCCAAAGCGCAGTAGCACACTCGACTGTGTTTGTGTGCTTATCAAGCTTGTGTAGATCTGGAAACAGTTTGCATGCCAAAGCGCAGTAGCACACTCGACTGTGTTTGTGTGCTTATCAAGCTTGTGTAGATCTGGAAACAGTTTGCATGCCAAAGCGCATTAGCACACTCGACTGTGTTTGTGTGCTTATCAAGCTTGTGTGGATCTGGAAACAGTTTGCATGCCAAAGCGCAGTAGCACACTCGACTGTGTTTGTGTGCTTATCAAGCTTGTGTCGATCTGGAAACAGTTTGCATGCCAAAGCGCAGTAGCACACTCGACTGTGTTTGTGTGCTTATCAAGCTTGTGTCGATCTGAAAACAGTTTGCATGCCAAAGCGCAGTAGCACACTCGACTGTGTTTGTGTGCTTATCAAGCTTGTGTAGATCTGGAAACAGTTTGCATGCCAAAGCGCAGTAGCCGCCGTATGATCCTGGATGTGGCATGCAAACTGTTTTCAGATCGACACAAGCTTGATAAGCACACAAACACAGTCGAGTGTGCTACTGCGCTTTGGCATGCAAACTGTTTCCAGATCTACACAAGCTTGATAAGCACACAAACACAGTCGAGTGTGCTACTGCGCTTTGGCATGCAAACTGTTTTCAGATCGACACAAGCTTGATAAGCACACAAACACAGTCGAGTGTGCTACTGCGCTTTGGCATGCAAACTGTTTCCAGATCGACACAAGCTTGATAAGCACACAAACACAGTCGAGTGTGCTACTGCGCTTTGGCATGCAAACTGTTTCCAGATCTACACAAGCTTGATAAGCACACAAACACAGTCGAGTGTGCTACTGCGCTTTGGCATGCAAACTGTTTCCAGATCGACACAAGCTTGATAAGCACACAAACACAGTCGAGTGTGCTACTGCGCTTTGGCATGCAAACTGTTTCCAGATCGACACAAGCTTGATAAGCACACAAACACAGTCGAGTGTGCTACTGCGCTTTGGCATGCAAACTGTTTCCAGATCTACACAAGCTTGATAAGCACACAAACACAGTCGAGTGTGCTACTGCGCTTTGGCATGCAAACTGTTTCCAGATCGACACAAGCTTGATAAGCACACAAACACAGTTGGAGAATTTCAACAAGGAAAAATTGGAAAAAATATCCCTTTGTTAGTTGTGTTTTATGGAGGGCTCATTGAATTTTTTTAATTTTCAAATAATATTAAATTATTTCAAATGTATATATGAGAAATTGTATATAACAGACTGAGCTGAATACTGCAATTGCCAATTATTATAGTTCTATATTTCTAAATTATAATGAGAATAATAAATCTGTTTTTAAAAAGTATAAACTTTTTTGGTAAGTCATCAAAACGAAATTAGATCTATCTAGGACTGGAATAATTCGAAAAATAATAGAGAGCACAGCACACAATCTAGATAATTTTATTTACT
The DNA here is from genome assembly GCA_002269645.1 of Macrostomum lignano. NCBI lineage: Eukaryota > Metazoa > Platyhelminthes > Macrostomidae > Macrostomum > Macrostomum lignano. The sequence continues at coordinate 450,565 of NIVC01000506.1, read as the reverse complement.
TTGAATAGCTAAGTGTATTCAACCAATATGAATTTAGAAAAAACAAACAATTATATAATATCTTTGTATGCCATCTTTTGTGACTTGTCTGCAGCTGATTAGGAAAATATTGCTAGCATATTACTAAGGCAGAATATTTTAGCACTCTATAAAATTTTTGAGTCTTTGGTACTGTCACGTTATTGGCGTAGCGGCCAGCTATGCGGTGACCCTTAAAAGGGCCGTTTTAGTCCCAAAATAAGTTGAAGTCAATTCTTGTAAAGCGGATTTGTAGCGGAGCACTTGGCGATAAAGGCAGGAACTGCCGTAGTTGTCTTTATTGTTAATATCAGTATTAAGTTTGGTTGTTACTGGCAATAAACAGACTATAGCTTTCTGGGCACTGGCGGCTGCAGCAATGGGTTGAATATAATTTGGATATGAAGTCAAGTGGCAGGCGAATGACACAATGGCGACGTGACGTGAGCAGTGGCTATGAGCACCGTGAAGGCAGTGAAACGTAGTGGTGAGTTGGCGTCGGTCGTGGCGTGAAACAGTCAAGTAAGTGTGTGAGCAGGCTGGCCCAGACAGAAGGGCCGTGGTGAGAAATAAGGAGGCTCGAGGCAGCCAGACAAACAGATAAGACAGCTAAGAGGCCGCAGGGAAGGAAACAAGGGACAAGCGGGGAGAGCCGAAAAAGGGGTGAGGGGTGCCCGCCGCCAGGCGGGGGGTTTAATAAAAGAGCGCAGAGGGGGGTAGCGCGAGCACGAGTGATTCCATTGGCTGGCGAGAGAACTTAAAATTATCGATCGTGCCAATTTTATACGGTTGCGAGAGAGGATAGCAAAATATACAATGAATTATAAATTGCCACAAAATCGTTGGGCACTACTACAAGTAAACGTCGCAATAAACGAATGGAAAAGTTTAGTTGAAACGGTGAAACTGAAGGGTTGAATGACTATGGAGAACAGCAGTCCAACGGCCCTTTTCGGGACCACCTTAAACTGACAACGTCACACCCGCCTCCCTTCCGAAAAAGGATAGGGTCGCGCAAAAAGAAAACCAACACGCGGGTGACGGCAAGAAAAACACAACGTGACCGCAGTTTATGAAATTATAGCAGAGTGAATTACAGTGGGGTTGAGTCAGTTTGTATGAGCATATGATTACCGGACAAAATTACAAAGTTCCAAAGGCTACAGACTATTACGAGAGCAGAACATTACAGGGCAGTAGAACACGGTGAGCACGAGCAATACAACATGGTGGTGTTACAAAAACATTACAGAATACAACAATGGTTACGGAAAGTAGTGCACGACGGAGCGCGCGGCGCGCGCGAACACAAAAACGACAAAGGACGCGCAGAAGTGATACGATGGATGAGGCAAACACAGAACAAGGATGACAAGGTGGATGAGGCAAAGGATGCAGAGCAGAGGCACGGAACAGAGGCACAGTCCGGACAACTGCGGGCAAACGACGCCAAGCGTCAAGGGCGGCGGGACACGGCGCGGCGCGCCAAGGCGGAAGGGAGAAACCGGCGCAAGAGCGCCCAAGGCGGAGACACGGCGCAGCGCGCCAAGGCAAAGAACGGCGCAGCGCGCCAAGGCAGGAAACGGCGCAGCGCGCCAAGGCAGGAGAACGGCGCGGCGCGCCAGGCGGAGAACGGCGCAGCGCGCCAAGGCGGGAAACGGCGCCACGCGCCAAGGCAGGAAACGGCGACAGGGCGCCACGGCAGGGGACGGCGCCACGCGCCAAGGCAGAGAACGGCGCCACGCGCCAGGCAGAGGATGGCGCCACGCGCCAGAGGCAGAGGATGGCGCTACGCGCCAAAGGCAGAGGACGGCGCTACGCGCCAAAGGCAGAGAGAGCGTGCGTGCGGTGCGGTGTGTGTAGTGCTTACTTTTACCCCACAAGAATTATATATATCTAGCTACATTATGAAATTTGCGAAATTTAATGACGAGCTACAGCTCATTTCCGACAACAGCGAAAGCGATGCTGCACTCGTCAATGGGCTGAGCAGCGAACTAAGCTAGCTATATTCTTATAGGCAGAATATTTTTCTCGAGTTTTCAATGGTTGTTTTTTCAGTTTTTATTTTCCTTTTTGAGTTATTTATGCGTTTCACTAGTCGCCAGTAGTTATGCTTTAATTACTAACCGTATATTGCACATTACATGGTTTCGGGGTATTACTATTAGCGTCAGAGATGACGCACTTATTCATTTCATCGACTTTGGCAACACCGAACGGGTGCCATTGCTATCAATTATTTTAATCATTTTTGCCATTGCTATAATGTTTATACGTGCCCTAGTGTATTTTATCGATTATGGCAACGCCGATGCAGGCAGAGGACGTCTACAGAATATTTTGACAACTATTATATTTATAGTATTCATCTCGTAATCATTTTTCGACCAATATATGCATTATTTTATGCCATATTTATGCATTAATTTTTTAGTTTACTTTTGAATATTTGAGCTAAGGCTAATGTCTTATCTACTATTTGTTTCTAGCGCCGTAGTGTATTCTATAGACTACGGCAACGCCGACCAGGTGCAGTCGGAGTTGGGTGCTGCGATATTATATATATTCTTGCGTTAGAACAATATAGTATTTATACTGTCGGCATATTATGCTAATTCTGCTAGTGTTTTATTTTTATTTTATTTATTTTAGTTAGCTATATAAATTATCAAATTGCAATGTCGCTGCAGTTTATCCCCTTGACTACGGTGGTTGGCTGTTGGCTGGTACAGCTGTGGAAGTTGTGCACACTAGTATCTGGCAGTGAGTAACAGCTGTGGCTTGTGTTTTGTGGCTTGCGGCTGGCAGATGCCGCAGGGACCTGTGACCAGCAGGTGCCACAGGAGGTAGTTTAACGCCTTGCCCGGGGCGTGAGCTTGCGGTCTACAGGTGCCGCAGAGACCTGTGGCTGACAGGTGCCACAGGAGGTAGTTTTACGCCTTGCCCGGGGCGTGAGCTTGCGGTCTACAGGTGCCGCAGAGACCTGTGGCTGACAGGTGCCACAGGAGGTAGTTTTACGCCTTGCCCGGGCGTGAGCAAACTAATGCTTGCCACCCTACAGCTGGAGCAGGCCGGACACCTGGCACGCCCGGCACCTAACGGGTGGGCAGATGGGGCGCCCATAGCTGGGTCTGGGTTCAGTGGCTGGGGCTGGTGGATTAACTGCCTGTGCGGCGACTGGGTCCGCCACAGGCTCGGGAGGCGCCATGCCGAAGTCTTCCCCGTTGCCGGACATTGTGCGAGATGAAGCTCAGGCAGGAGCCCGAGTGAGGCGAACGGAGCAACCACGAGTGAGAGTAAGGTTCCAGAGAGAACGAATTGAGGTTGACGACGCGAGAGAGACGAGAGAGATTGCGTCCTACTAACAAAAAACGTGCCTGACAGGGCAAACCGCAAAAAGCCTATAATAGGGGAGAGTCCTATCACGCAAACCACCCAGACTAACTGTCAGGCAATAGTCCCTACAAACAATCAGCGCACAGCGTAACCTGGCGTGGCTTGGCACACGCAGCGGAGCTATCTTGGCAGAGCGTAAGCTCGAGCTCAACGCAGTTGACAGCGCGCGTTGCTCAGGGCGACGACCAGCGACGACTCGCGGCGACGAGCGAAGACCGGCCGAGCAGTCAGGACCCCTGGGCCTGACGTGGCACAGGCTCTCGTAGCCTTGCGGACCGAACCTCAGGCGTGGCACAGGCTCTCGCCACCTTGCGGACCGAACCTCAGGCGTGGCACAGGCTCTCGTAGCCTTGCGGACCGAACCTCAGGCGTGGCACAGGCTCTCGCAGCCTTGCGGACCGTCAGGCAGAAACGTGGCAGGCCGGCACTCAGTCACGAGCCGGCAGAGCTGAGCAGAATCTTGCTGACGCTTGGTTGCGAGCTGGCAGGGCTGAGCAGAATCTCGCTGACGCTTGGTTGCGAGCTGGCAGGGCTGAGCAGAATCTCGCTGACGCTTGGTTGCGAGCTGGCAAGGCTGAGCAGAAGTCTTGATGGCGCTTGCTTGTGTGCTGGCAGCGCTGAGCAGGAGTCTCGGTGGCACTGATTACGAGTTGGCAGCGCAGAGTAGAAGTCTTGATGGCACTGATTCAGTTGTGAGCCGGCAGTGCTGAGTAGGCGTCTCGGTGGTGCTTAGTTTCGAACGTGTTGATGTTGAGCAGAATCTCAGTGGCGCTTAGTTGCGAACCGGCAGTGCTGAGCTTGGTCTCGGTGGTGCTGACTTAGTTGCGAGCCGGCAGTGCTGAGTAGGAGTCTCGGTGGTGCTGACTTAGTTGCGAGCCGGCAGTGCTGAGTAGGAGTCTCGGTGGTGCTGACTTAGTTGCGAGCCGGCAGTGCTGAGTAGGAGTCTCGGTGGGACCTCCAAAATTATGTCACGTTATTGGCGTAGCGGCCAGCTATGCGGTGACCCTTAAAAGGGCCGTTTTAGTCCCAAAATAAGTTGAAGTCAATTCTTGTAAAGCGGATTTGTAGCGGAGCACTTGGCGATAAAGGCAGGAACTGCCGTAGTTGTCTTTATTGTTAATATCAGTATTAAGTTTGGTTGTTACTGGCAATAAACAGACTATAGCTTTCTGGGCACTGGCGGCTGCAGCAATGGGTTGAATATAATTTGGATATGAAGTCAAGTGGCAGGCGAATGACACAATGGCGACGTGACGTGAGCAGTGGCTATGAGCACCGTGAAGGCAGTGAAACGTAGTGGTGAGTTGGCGTCGGTCGTGGCGTGAAACAGTCAAGTAAGTGTGTGAGCAGGCTGGCCCAGACAGAAGGGCCGTGGTGAGAAATAAGGAGGCTCGAGGCAGCCAGACAAACAGATAAGACAGCTAAGAGGCCGCAGGGAAGGAAACAAGGGACAAGCGGGGAGAGCCGAAAAAGGGGTGAGGGGTGCCCGCCGCCAGGCGGGGGGTTTAATAAAAGAGCGCAGAGGGGGGTAGCGCGAGCACGAGTGATTCCATTGGCTGGCGAGAGAACTTAAAATTATCGATCGTGCCAATTTTATACGGTTGCGAGAGAGGATAGCAAAATATACAATGAATTATAAATTGCCACAAAATCGTTGGGCACTACTACAAGTAAACGTCGCAATAAACGAATGGAAAAGTTTAGTTGAAACGGTGAAACTGAAGGGTTGAATGACTATGGAGAACAGCAGTCCAACGGCCCTTTTCGGGACCACCTTAAACTGACAACGTCACAGTACCATGCCACGATACTAAATGAGTAGCTACAAAGTGAATCACTTTTAACTTTCAAAAATCCAAAAGTCAATCTGAATATTCTCTTTAAAGTGTACACTAGACTAAAGAGGCTTATACTAGACTAGACTAGACTAGACTAAAGATTATTATCTTAATTGTGTCGTGTGTTAATGTGTTACAAAGTGGATTGAGTGTAACACAAAATATGAATCATAATACTGCTAGCTAGACCTAGAAACACGTATCAAGCAATGTTACTCGATATTGTACAGTCAATAACTAAGTGGCCGATTAGCCTACTGTTAATGTCACAGCCCATAGCTCAAATGAAAGCACGTGCAGTAATTCAAAAGTTACGTTATCATTCAATTGCAAGTTAAATTTTAGCACTTCTTCAATTATCCTTTAATAAGAGCAATAATATATAACTACTTGATTTATTAGTTTTATAAAACAAATTTTTAACTGAGCTAAAGATAAAAACATTAAAGTACTTTCTGTTTCTTTATTAAATTATAGCTATGTTGTTATAAATAAAAACAAAAAATTGGAACACCGGGAGACTTCTATGGTTCAAACAAAAAACTTTATATCCTTGCAAAAGAAGCTGTCGCAAATGTGCCAGTTTCTCAATTATACTCTTTGGACATCTGGCAATTGAAAAAGCCAGCTGTCGCAATGTACAGCTCTGAAAAAGTCGAGTGTCGCAAGCGAAATAAAAAATTCGACATTTTTTTAGTTTTAAAGTCCTCTGCTGACCGAACCATTGAACTTCCAGTTGTGAGAATTTGTCCTTGGTTACAGGACTTGATGGACTATAAGAATCAGCAACTGTCGCAAGAATTGCCCAAAGCTTAAAATTCCTAAGCCCAAAAAACAAGCCATCCGCACGCTATCCGCACGTAACTAATTTTTAACGCCTCCCCACAGACAAGCCAAGTACATGGAATGCTTTGAACCTTCTGTTGCATAAATAAAGTGTCTAAATCTTTGCAAAATATCCAGATTTATAGCTGTCGCAAACATTTAAATTTTTTATGAGGATGGCATGCGGCTAGATTTACGGGAGTGATGAAATGGCTAGATTTACGGGAGTGATGAGGACGCACTTTTTCCCAAATCCCGCGCTAGCACATGGGCTCTAAACTTACTTGCCTACTAACAGTGGGCAAGGGGCATTTTTATCCTTTTCTGCAAATTGTCATAGAATCTTTACTAGATATAATGTCTGGCCATACTAGTAGTCATAATAACATAGGCATTGCTTTTTGGGTCATAAATCATCGCTTTCGAAGCTGTTCTGACAGCCACCTGCGCCTCACTCAGTGTTGAGGTGGGCGCCAGATGGTCTGAGAGGATGCGGGCGGTAGCTTTTTTCTCATCATTTTGACAGGCCATCAAGATTTATGAGGTCAGAGCCTATTGTTCGTGTTCACTCAAGCGTGTGACAGCTTTGACAGCTATGTGTTTTACCCCTAAAAGTACTCTGTGATTAGCGATTAGCGATTTCTCTTCATTATCTTCACTTTCTATTTAATAAGAGCTTTCTAATTTATTTTTTTTTCATTAATTTCTGTCAATCCTACGCGAAAAGTCATAAATCATTTTGTTGCGATTTTGAGTGATTTATGGCCGCACCTGTCATCTTTTTACGACCCTGTGGGAACTGATAGGATCTCTCGGTCACGTGATTCTGGGTAGCAACAAGCTTAGCCAATCAGAAAATTCGGCGCTCATTTTAACAAAACGGCTCAGCCAATCAGAATCGACGTGTTCCATTATAACAAACTGCGGTCCAGTTGGCGGCTATTTAAACCGGAGTTTTTGGCCCGCTCGGACTCATACTCTTGCTCGGGCCCAGCACGCAACTTCTGGTTCCCAGAGCGCGACCGTCGTTTCTTGATCCCCGGATTGCGACTTCCCCCCATCATCATCAAGGACGAAACCCCCGGTCGTCAGCAGCGAACATCAAGCGAAGATCATCACCTGCTAGCTATCAGCGAAGATTGTGTCAGCATCATCCCGAGTCTACAGCTGCGAAGCATCAAGCCGATTCGGTCACTGTGGATTTCCTGGTCTCCGGCTGTTGAGTTTCTGATTGGTTGGGTGAGAGGCTACCTAGACTTGCTTGATTGGGTGATCCCCTATCTGTCCCCTGTTTCAGTAGCTGAATTAGGCGCACACTTTTGCTCATTTTGTTCAGTAGTGCTGTTACTGAGGCAGAAGTCATTCAATAATACTGCTAGTAGTCTAAACTCCAATTCAATCTGAAGTGTCAAGTGATCTAAGGAGAAGGTTAAATCTAACAGTTATTTTTATCGGTTTTGTTTCTTTGTTCGCCGATGGCTCAGATGAGTAGCTAAGCTAGTAGGCGCCGGTCACAGTGGACCAATGGCAAGGCAGTTCTCAGTCGATCAATCAATCAAATCAGCCCCGGTGTGGTGAGCCAGGGCGCACGGGCTGGTGGCAGCGAGTTAGCTTAGTCTGCGGATTAGCTAATTTCTACCTTCAAAATTCTCCCTGCTTGTCTCTCGCTGTCTCTCTCTTAGCTATAGGACCTAGACTGCTCGCCAAACGATCAAGCTACCATGGGGCTGACCATCTGACAGGAGTGGGGGGCCAGGACTCTAATTGATTTATTTCTGAGGCCTGAGGCCCGAAGGCTTCCTCACAAGGGGCCTGAAAGGTCGAAACCCATCAATTTTATAATAGAAACGAGAAAATAAAAAATAATGCTATTATTTAGAATTATAGTTTAATTTATTTATTCCATTACTCTTACAACAAATATTACTTTTCTCTGCAATCAAATACTGCATTGACAAAAAATGTTATAATGTGTAGCGGTCGGGGCGGTGCGGGGCGTGTTTTAGGGAGACCCAACTTTTTCTAGGGTTAGCTAGTAAATAGGCCGGGTTTTTTTAAATTGGTTTCCGTTTCCAACAAATGCGACTCATTAAACATGTAAGTTCTAGTCTTTTTCTAGTCTAGTCTCCACACTGTAAGCGTGTGGCGCAGCCTTGGACGCAGATCAATCAATTTAGCATTTGAAAACCGTAGCACGTTGTGATAAATAATCAAGAGCCGATCAAGGCCTAGGCCTAAATATAGTCTGCATACTGTGCATAGTGAGCTATAATATAATATAAATCAGGAGCGTACCCAGGAATTTCCTAGGGGGGGATACACCAAGGTAAAAGTGCTATGACAGTCACATGGTAGCATGTATAGCAACAAAGGGCAACAAAAAGTTTTGGTCAGGCTCTTTGGGGGGGATGCATCCCCCCTATCCAGTATCCCCCCTCCCTATGCCCCTGATATAAATGGCAATGTCCTAGTTAGTTTCCTGCATTAAATTATTTTGACCTGGTTTTTGTTATCAAGTTATACATATATTATTATATATGTATATATATAATATAATGTTTTCTATTTGAAAATTCTAGGCCCTATTAAATGCTATCTGGATGCTATTTTTTATTTCTTTTTTCTGTATATATAGCCTATAGGCCTATTCTATATATATACAGGGTTTCTGAATTGCATACCATTGAAGGCAACTAGGCCCATGTGAAGGCAAAGTTTTGTAGTCAGCATGGCACCAGTGACAAACCTTTTTGACTCCCACCTCAGTGAGTTTCTCTGGTGCTAACTCTACCCAAAAAAGAGCTTTGGCAACTTTTTATACTGACTGACACATTACTATGCCATGTAGTACTCTTTTTAAGACTTAAGACTCATTTTAAATCTTTAATAAGTTTGTTTTTGTTTGTTTGTTTCAAATTTTGGGTTTAAATAATTTAATGTGGGAAACTAGGACATTGCCATATAAATATAGGCCTATTTAATATGCAAACATTGCCTGTTTTGCCTATTGCATAGTAGGTATCTATTAGTATTAGTAATAGTAACCCTATAGCCCTATACCCAATGCAATAGTTGACTATCAAGAAGCCATAATCATAGACATATTGCACAATGTATCCCAGAATAATTTTTTGAAAGACAGTCTATGACATAGTGGCAATGGCAATAGCATTTTTGCACTGTTTCTATTTCCTATATATAAAAATCTATAATCTACTTTAAGGCCTAATTAGGGCCTATAAAACTATACACTAGGGCCTAGGGCTTACCTAGGCTAAGCACCTAATACAGGGCCTAAGGGCCTATAATTCCTATAAAACATGTAGAAATGAACAATTCAAATATGCTAGACCTAGTTAGATTAGGCCTAGCATATATATATAAATAAATAGCTAATTATAATATATGTTATGTAACAAATTTGTAAAAAAAGTGAGACTATCACTACTACTATTATATAGATGAGCTTTTTGGCATAATCATCCAAGTTCTCTAATATTTGTATGATTCCAGCACTATTGACAGAGTAAAAAATCCAAATAGTATGCTAGCTATATATGATTGTAGCCAAAGGATGTTATTTCCAAAGACTATAGTATTCTTTAAATTCTAGTTATTTGTTACAATTACTAAAAGGACTTTTGGGATGCTTAAACCTTAGGTATTGCACTAATACTGCTTAGATCTCTATGCAAATATAGAATTTTAGCTTATCATTCAAGTCATCATTATCTATAAATGGATATTTCTGCATGGCAGTTTTCCTATGGATTAAAAACAGCATTAATAGCCAGCACACCTGTGAATAATACTTGAATTTTAATTAATAGTAATAGTAATAGAAGTATTGATTGAATTTCCCATAATCCCAATAAATATAAACTTATACATATATTTAAAAAAATAAAACTACAAACAATATTGAACTTAAATTTAATGGGATCTGGAATGCCAAAATACAAAAGCCCAAGCTGTGCAAGCATTGGCCTCCAACTTTGCAGACCAATTCAAGTTTGCCATAACAGTGCAGCATCTCAAACTGTGCATGCAATGAGTGGCGACATTAGCTTAGATCTGAGTCTGCGCCAGATCCTCAAGGACTCGGCTACTGAGATATCTACTAAACTGGCCGATAGGATGCGACCCTTGGCTGACTCCACAAGGCTGCTGGATGTGTACGAAGCCCTGACAGCCGTGGTGTACCTGACATCCAGCCCCAGCACCCTGCGCTTTGTGACCAGGAAAGCTCGCATGGACTCCTTCGTGATTGGGAACTGGGACTACTTGGGCAAGAGCCAGACTAAAGAAGACATGGTTGAGAGCGGCTTCTTCTATCTCATGGAAGAGGACCATGTGAAGTGCTTTTTCTGCGACCTTGGCCTGAAGGTAAGCGTCAAGTATAAATAAACATCCGCTATTAGTCAGCTCTCCTTTCTTTATCTAGAGCAGGGGTCGGCTAACTTTTTTTTACCTCAAGGGCCCGATGAAGAATCCAGCTCATGGCTACGGGCCAGATGAGAGAGGAAAGAGGAGGGAATAGACGAAATAAAAAACAAGAGGGGAGAGGGGGGAGAGGAGATAGGGGAGAGAGGAGAGAAGAGACAAACATTAAGCGGTCTGGATTGCTATTGTGAAGTTTCAATGGACCCGAGGGCCGGATAGAGAGGCTTCGCGGGCCGGAGTTTGCTGACCCCTGCTCTAGAGCTCTTTTTCCCTCCAGCATTTCCTGTCAAATTTGCCAGTAGGTCTCCTTTTTTCCTCAGCAGGTTAACTAAGAACAGTCTGCCCCCTCAGAAGGAAATATCACCCCCAGAAGCAGACAAACTGAAATTTTATTTTTGACATAAAAAAGCTGGATTGCTCAGCAATAGCATCGGCCTGCAGCTGGGCTTTTGCCATAGACAAAATAGAGTGTACATGTCTGGCCCAGCTAGATACTGCGAGCATAAAATTTTCGATCTCGGGTTCATTCTGTATACTCAAGAAACCAATGTAACAGAATACGAAAGCATGTTTTAGTCATGTACTTTTCGGATAAACTTAAGCCTTCAATTTTCCTAGAAACAAGTGTCCCGCGATAAATTTGGATGTCGTTAAGAAAGAGTGTAAAGTGTATAAAGTGCTGAACTTTTAAACAAGCAGTTTACCTGCTTTAAACTGGCAGTCTTCTATTGTTCTGTGCGTTGCGTTCAAATCTGGCTGAATCCAACTGCTCTCCGCCCGCAGGACTGGGACCAGGGCGACCATCCCGAGCAGGAGCACGTGAAATTCAGCCCGCTCTGCTTCTTTCTGAAGAGCTCCCGCGGCATGGAGCGGCTGCGGGCAATGTCGGAGCGACCGCCCAACTACCCGACATCATACACTCGCCAGGACCACAACCAGCTCATGAAGATCCTCGGTGACGAGCTCACCAGCCCGCAGATCGACCTGGTCTGCCGGCTTGGCTTCAGCAATACCAAAGTGCTGCTGTGCATCGCCCGCAAGTTCATCCGGTTCAGGCAGAAGTACACCCGCCAGGAGCTGGTGGTGGAGATGCAGAAGGAGTGGGACAGGGAGATGGCCGACAACCCGGCGGATCCGCCGCACTTCAACGACAAGCACGATCTCGCCGCCGTGCTGCGCGAGTTCTATCGGCACCTGGGCGGCCGGCCGCCCGACCACTTCGAGAGCAACCAACAACAGCAGCAGCAGCAGCAGCAGCAGCAGGGCAATCGGACTGGCAGAGGCACCGGCAGCCACTGCCGACAGTGCAACACCCGCGATGTGGAGGTGAGCGAATGAGAATGATCTGATATGAGTGGAATATTAAACTGGATTGCACTGATGAGTGTAAATAGTAGGATAGACTAAGATAGAATGTAGGATGGACTGGGATTAGATGTAGGATAGACTGGGATTAGATGTAGGATAGACTGGGATTAGATGTAGGATAGACTGAAATAGAATGTAGGATAGACTGAAATAGAATGTAGGATAGACCGAGATAGAATGTAGGATAGACCGAGATAGAATGTAGGATAGACTGAAATAGAATGTGGATAGACCGAGATAGAATGTAGGATAGACCGAGATAGAATGTAGGATAGACTGAGATAAAATGCTATGTAGGATAGACTGGGATAGAATGTGGGATAGACTGAAGTATATTGTAGGATAGACTGGGATAGAATGTGGGATAGACTGAAGTATATTGTAGGGTAGACTGAGATTGAATGTAGGATAGACTGAGATTGAATGTAGGATAGACTGAGATAGAACGTGGGATAGACTGAAGTATATTGTAGGATAGACTAAGATAGAATGTAGGATAGACTGAGATAGAATGTAGGATGGACTGAGATAGAATGTGGGATAGACTGAAGTATATTGTAGGATAGACTAAGATAGATTGTAGGATAGACTAAGATAGATTGTAGGATAGACTAAGATAGATTGTAGGATAGACTAAGATAGATTGTAGGATAGACTAAGATAGAATGTAGGATAGACTGAGATAGAATGTGGGATAGACTGAAGTATATTGTAGGATAGACTGAGATAGAATGTGGGATAGACTGAAGTATATTGTAGGATAGACTAAGATAGATTGTAGGATAGACTAAGATAGAATGTAGGATAGACTGAGATAGAATGTAGGATGGACTGAGGTATAATTCAGGTTTAATGTGCATCTAATCTACAAAATACTGGCAGCATAATCTGGCAGAATTGTGGTGGGGTAACAATGGGTATCATAGTGGCTGGCTGGCAGAAAGAATGCAGACATACAGTGCAGTGCGTTGTGTGCGTGAATGCAGTGCGTTTCAGCCAGTTTTGAACTGCCTGCAACCGCCTCTACGGGCTGTTTTCCAGGTACTGAGCAGCAATGAACAGATGAGCCTTCATATTTATTGCCTCCGATCCCCTTTAGATTGTGTGCCTGCCCTGCGGCCATCTCAGCCTCTGCATGCAGTGCAGCCGCACCGCTCGCACCTGCCCGGCTATCAACTGCGGCCAGCACGTGGACAACTTCGTGCGCGCCTTCGTTTCCTAATGGCAACTGCGCTCTTCGGCAGCACTGAAACCAGAGGTTTCGGCATCGCCAGTGAAATCGCCTCTGTTGGCCTGGTGTGAACATCAACTCAATAAAAATTCTTAGATCGTAGCCGGCTTGAAATAAGTGCGTTTTCCTTTCCCTAAGGGGGGGTCATTAATGTCCTTTCCCTAGGGGGTCATTAATGTCCTTTCCCTAGGGGGGTCATTAATGTTTTCGCTACGAGTGTCATTAATGTCCTTTCCCTAGAGGGGGGTCATTAATGCCCTTTCCCTAGGGAGTCATTAATGTCCTTTCCCTAGGGGGGGGGGTCATTAATGTCTTTTCCCTAGGGGGGGGGGTCATTAATGCCCTTTCCCTAGGGGGTCTTTAATGTCCTTTCCCTAGGGGGGGGGGGTCATTAATGCCCTTTCCCTAGGGGGTCATTAATGTCCTTTCCCTAGGGGGGGTCATTAATGTCTTCGCTACGAGTGTCATTAATGTCCTTTCCCTAGGGGGGTCATTAATGTCCTTTCCCTAGGGGGGTGGGGGTCATTAATGTCCTTTCCCTAGAGGGGGTCATTAATGTCCTGTCCCTAGGGGGTCATTAATGTCCTTTCCCTAGGGGTCATTAATGTCCTTTCTCTAGAGGGGGGGTCATTAATGTCCTTTCCCTAGAAGGCGGGGGTCATTAATGTCGTTTCCCTAGGGGGTCATTAATGTCCTTTCCCTAGGGGGGGGGGGTCATTAATTTCCTTTCGCTGGGGGGGGTCATTAATGTTTTTCCTTAAGGGAGTCATTAATGCTCTTTCACAACTGACACTGCCTGCTGGTACTCATCTGACACTGTCGTGACACTTCGATCTATAAGCTTTTCAGATGAGTCTCGGACAGTGTCAGAGAAGTCTGAGTGTCTCGGGAGCACGAGATTTTTCTGCAACCAGGATTTCCCGTAGCGAGGTCTTCCCGCCAGGGTTTTGCTGTCAGTATTTGGCAGTTTGGGCACCAGAGATTCAAAATTCTAGGGCTTATTAAAGTATCAGGGCCTGAAATCCTCGCTGCGGGAAATTCTCGCTGCGGGAAATCCTCGCTGTGGGAAATCCTCGCTGCGCGAAATCCTCGCTGCGCGAAATCCTCGCTGCGCGAAATCCTCGCTGCGCGAAATCCTCGCTGCGCGAAATCCTCGCTGCGCGAAATCCTCGCTGCGGGAAATCCTCGCTGCGCGAAATCCTCGCTGCGCGAAATCCTCGCTGCGCGAAATCCTCGCTGCGCGAAATCCTCGCTGCGCGAAATCCTCGCTGCGGGAAATCCTCGTGGGAAATCCTCGTTACGGGAAAATCTCGTGCTCCCCGAGGCCGAGACACTTAACTGAGGCTTGTCTGACATTGCCCGACACTCATCTGACACTGTAATCATAAGTGTCAGCTTAGTGTCGCATCAGTGTAGAGCAGTGTCAGATAAGTGTCAGTTGAGTGTAGAGCATTGTCAGATAAGTGTCAGTTAAGTGTAGAGCATTGTCAGATAAGTGTGAGTTGAGTGTAGAGCAGTGTCAGTTGAAGACAAGCCTTTCCCAGGAGTGATTCATAGCTGCCCTTTGTGTGGTTGCAGAAAACCAAATTAGGTCAGAAATAGCTTTTCTTTAGAAAACTGTGCCGCACCTTAGTAGTTGCGTGTAGCGATTTTAACCGGAGCGTTCTGCAATAATGGCTGCAGTAATTAAAATGCCTGCTTAATCGAGCCGAGCTTGGATAGAAGCGGATATAGAAGAGGATTTTCATATAGTCAGCCCTGGCAGGTTCCAGCTCAAATGATTATTCTGAGTTGTGCGACTCCTGATGGACTTGGTGAATTGTTTCTAATCGTCAAATACAAGTGACTGGCTATCCTGCAGTGGCCTGATATCTGGCTGCTTTTTAGCTTCATTTATTTCAATAAGTTAAATTGCGTTTATTCTGGCAATTCAATTTCTGTCTGTTCGATACTCTTGGTAACTCTAAATAAGTATTTTGCTGCTCTTCAAATTGCTGTCGTTGAAGGCGCCCAGCGGCTGCTGGATGGCTTGACGAAAGCGGCAGCAAGGGTCGGCCTCACGCTGAAGTATTCACTATGCCGCTGGACCTATACCTACCGAGATGCTGCGGGAAATGAGACCCCACTTCCATGCTGCCAGCATTTTGTGTACCTCTGCGGACTCGTGCCGGACATCGCCAGCGACATGAGAAGAAGACGCGGGCTGGCTTGGGCCGCCTTACGCTCAGTGCAGCCAGTGCTGGGATCTGAGGCTCTGGATGACACTTTGGCAACTATGAACATGTACACTTTGGCTACTATGAACATGTACACTTTGGCTACTATGAACATGTACACTATGGCTACTATGAACATGTACACTTTGGCTACTATGAACATGTACACTTTGGCTACTATGAACATGTACACTTTGGCAACTATGAACATGTACACTTTGGCTACTATGAACATGTACACTTTGGCTACTATGAACATGTACACTTTGGCAACTATGAACATGTACACTTTGGCTACTATGAACATGTACACTTTGGCTACTGATGAGGACGCACTTTTTCCCAAATCCCGCGCTAGCACATGGGCTCTAAACTTACTAGCCTACTAACAGTGGGCAAGGAGCATTTTTATCCTTTTTCTGCAAATTGTCATAGAACCTATACTAGACATAATGTCTGGCCATACTAGTAGTCATAATAACATAGGCGTAGCTTTTTGGGTCGTAAATCATCGCTTCCGAAGTTGGTCTGACGGCCACCTGCGCCTCACTCAGTGTTGAGACGGGCGCCAGATGGTCTGAGAGGATGCGGGCGGTAGCTTTTTTCTCATCATTTTGACAGGCCATCAAGATTTATGAGGTCGGAGCCTATTGTTCGGATTCACTCAAGCGTGTGACAACTTTGACAGCTATGCGTTTTACCCCTAAAAGTACTCTGGGATTAGCGATTAGCGATTTCTCTTCATTATCTTCACTTTCTATTTAATAAGAGCTTTCTAATGTATATTTTTTCATTAATTTCTGTCAATCCTACGCGAAAAGTCATAAATCATTTTGTTGCGATTTTGAGTGATTTATGGCCGCACCTGTCATCTTTTTACGACCCTGTGGGAACTGATAGGATCTCTCGGTCACGTGATTCTGGGTAGCAACAAGCTTAGCCAATCAGAAAATTCGGCGCTCATTTTAACAAAACGGCTCAGCCAATCAGAATCGACGTGTTCCATTATAACAAACTGCGGTCCAGTTGGCGGCTATTTAAACCGGAGTTTTTGGCCCGCTCGGACTCATACTCTTGCTCGGGCCCAGCACGCAACTTCTGGTTCCCAGAGCGCGACCGTCGTTTCTTGATCCCCGGATTGCGACTTCCCCCATCATCATCAAGGACGAAACCCCCGGTCGTCAGCAGCGAACATCAAGCGAAGATCATCACCTGCTAGCTATCAGCGAAGATTGTGTCAGCATCATCCCGAGTCTACAGCTGCGAAGCATCAAGCCGATTCGGTCACTGTGGATTTCCTGGTCTCCGGCTGTTGAGTTTCTGATTGGTTGGGTGAGAGGCTACCTAGACTTGCTTGATTGGGTGATTCCCTATCTGTCCCCTGTTTCAGTAGCTGAATTAGGCGCACACTTTTGCTCATTTTGTTCAGTAGTGCTGTTACTGAGGCAGAAGTCATTCAATAATACTGCTAGTAGTCTAAACTCCGATTCAATCTGAAGCGTGAAGTGATCTAAGGAGAAGGTTAAATCTAACAGTTATTTTTATCGGTTTTGTTTCTTTGTTCGCCGACGGCTCAGATGAGTAGCTAAGCTAGTAGGCGCCGGTCACAGTGGACCAATGGCAAGGCGGTTCTCAGTCGATCAATCAATCAAATCAGTGAGCAAAACTGCCAGAAGTGCAGAATCGGCGCCAGAGATGTACTTTGTGCACTCTAGGCTAGCCAGCGGCTCGGGTAATGAATCATGCGGTCTCCGAAGTTCGAGTTAGTCTATCATCAGCGCTATGAGAGGCTAGTTGGCGCGTTGAAGGCCAAAAGTACATATCTTCGTATTTAGCAATGTAATAGTACATGTAGCTACCCCATAGACTCGCCACTGCAAGAATCCCCTGCACAAGTCCCCTCTGTACCTGCATGGCCAATGCGATCTAGTCCCAGCAGTGTCCCTTACCATCGGCTATGACTTCGAGATTGACAGCAAAAAGACACTAGTTGGCAGGTAAGTGCAAAGCCCCTTCTAGTCGGAAGCCCGATTTCGAGAGCCCCGGTGTGGTGAGCCAGGGCGCACGGGCTGGTGGCAGCGAGTTAGCTTAGTCTGCGGATTAGCTAATTTCTACCTTCAAAATTCTCCCTGCTTGTCTCTCGCTGTCCCTCTCTTAGCTATAGGACCTAGACTGCTCGCCACACGATCAAGCTACCATGGGGCTGACCATCTGACAGGAGTGGGGGGCCAGGACTCTAATTGATTTGTTTCTGAGGCCTGAGGCCCGAAGGCTTCCCTAACAAGGGGCCCGAAGGTCGAAACCCATCACTACTATGAATATATACACTTTGGCTACTATGAACATGTACACTATGGCTACTATGAACATGTACACTATGGCTACTATGAACATGTACACTATGGCTACTATGGACCGGGGGTGTCACTTCCATGTCTCCAGGCCGAGCCCTAACCATCTGTTCTAAAATGGCCCACAAAAGACTCATTAACCATGAAATTTCTAGCTTATAAGACCAATATTTTACAACGCCGAAAACGACTGCATGGTCCTTCAGAAAAGCGAAATTTCACATCGTAGAAAGCTTAATATAACGAGGAACATGCAGAACTTTCCGTAGTTAATTTGGTTCCGTGTTACTTGTAACTGCATGAGTCACACGCCAGCTGGGTTCCTTATTTATAACATTATAAGTGCCTTTTTTTATTAGAGGCAGGGGGGTTGTGTGCACCCTGGCGCACTTTAAGCGACATAGGCACACAACCGGCGAGAGGCATTACTGCCCATTCCGCCGACTCCCCTGAGCAGGCATACAAGCGCGCGGATACGTACGCAGGCACACACTCACACAGGAGTGTACAGCGGCCCTAACTTTATTTTATCGTTAGGCATGTACACTTCACTGCGCCTTGGGGGTTGGCTCTCAAGGCCGTTAATTGCACGAGCAGAGCCAAGCTGAGATTCCAATTCAGCCCCAAATTAATGTGACTGCACTTGGAATCGAGCCTGAGTCGCTGGCACGCCAGAGCCTGCGCTAGACCGCTGGGCTACGGCCCCCCTTTATAAGTGCCTTACAGTTGGTTCCGAATCTCATGCATTATATTTCTGACAAGGTAGTACCTCGTTCTTATCAATGAGTCATGTTTGGTTCCTCATTGGTGTTGTGCGGCAATGAGCTATTTTGAAACAAATTATGCGCCAAGTTCATGTGGTGCAACTATACTGCAATACTGTTGTAGCCGCAAGCACCTTGCACAAAAGAAATGTTTGAATAATAATGTGTTCATGTACTGCAATAGCAGCAATAGATGTGCTTGAAGCAAGTAGTTAATGCGCGTACGTACATCTTGATACACATACCCAGTGGGAAATTCGACTCAGAATCGATAGATGTGCAGTCAGGTTTAGGAAATTTCGATTCGATTGAATATTCCACCGGATTTCACAGCTAACTATACTTTTAGTAGCGTTTCAAGCGAATATATAGCTAAATCGTTTCAAAGCATTATTTTATTTTGTGAACCAGTTTGGACTTGTATTTTATAGTCGTATTACAAAATCCTAAGCCTATAAGACCATTCATTCATGGGCGATTCCGCAATCGAAAAGCAACAATCAATTTTTCAGTAATTGCCCGGCCATTTTTCGACTTTGTTTTGATTAATGTTTTTTCCGTCTGAGGAGATTCAATGTTCTCTCTAATTAGTGAATTTTACAGTGAATTCTAAACAAAGGTTTCAGAACCCCCCCCCTGCCTAGACTCTTAGGCATCTACAGTACGTCAGGCCGGATGCAAATCTAGAGGTGAATCTAAATGGAGGCCTTTAGAGGCTCTGCATTCCGCCACTCTCAGACTTACCTGTAGATGAGGATCTAGAGGCTCTGCATTCTGCCACTCTCAGACTTACCTATAGATGAGGATCTAGAGGCTCTGCACTCCGCCACTCTCAGACTTACCTGTAGATGAGGATCTAGAGGCTCTGCACTCCGCCACTCTCAGACTTACCTGTAGATGTGGGTCTAGAGGCTCTGCATTCTGCCACTCTCAGACTTACCTGTAGATGTGGGTCTAGAGGCTCTGCATTCTGCCACTCTCAGACTTACCTATAGATGAGGATCTAGAGGCTCTGCACTCCGCCACTCTCAGACTTACCTGTAGATGTGGGTCTAGAGGCTCTGCATTCTGCCACTCTCAGACTTACCTGTAGATGAGGATCTAGAGGCTCTGCACTCCGCCACTCTCAGACTTACCTGTAGATGAGGATCTAGAGGCTCTGCATTCCGCCACTCTCAGACTTACTTGTAGATGTGGGTCTAGAGGCTCTGCATTCTGCCACTCTCAGACTTACCTGTAGATGTGGGTCTAGAGGCTCTGCATTCTGCCACTCTCAGACTTACCTGTAGATGAGGATCTAGAGGCTCTGCATTCTGCCACTCTCAGACTTACCTGTAGATGAGGATCTAGAGGCTCTGCACTCCGCCACTCTCAGACTTACCTGTAGATGAGGATCTAGAGGCTCTGCACTCCGCCACTCTCAGACTTACCTGTAGATGTGGGTCTAGAGGCTCTGCATTCGCCACTCTCAGACTTACCTGTAGATGAGGATCTAGAGGCTCTGCATTCTGCCACTCTCAGACTTACCTGTAGATGAGGATCTAGAGGCTCTGCATTCTGTCACTCTAGGACCCGTAGATGTGGATCAGAGGCTCTGCACTCCGCCACCCCCGGACCTGTAGATCCAGAGCAATGCACCAAAGCCGAGGACTCAACCAGTCCTCGACCCCCTCGGGTTGAGTTCCTTCCATTATCAGAATCAAATTCGCCCAAATCCCGCAGCGCAGGCCGGCAATTCCCTCATCTGGAATCAAATTCGCGCCCGCCTGCTCAGAGGCTGCAGCTCGGCAAATGAAATCCCCGCCCCGCAGGAAATAATTATTTGCACTGAATTCCCAGTTCCATACAGCCAGGCTGCAGATGCTGACAAGCGGCAAAGGTGAGAAATGATTTCGGTACAGCTCGAGAGCAAACAAAGTGAAGTGGCCGCCCCCGTCTGTCTGCAGGCGGCGCTCGCATGCCCGGCAGCCGTCTCCGGCTTGGCGCGCAGGCCCGCAGCGGCTCCCCTGTTCGCCCTTCTTCCTGCGTGCGCCTCCCTTTCCCCCGGCTCGGGTACGCACCGCCCTCAAGGTTGCTTGCTTGCTTGCTCCTAGAAGCAGCAGCAGAACTCGCTGCACAGAATGACTGACTGACTGGCCGAACTGCAGATACCCGGCAACTGAAATCCCCGCATGGTCCCTCTGTGGTCCTGGGGATTTCAGTCCCATCGCTCCCAGCCTCGCAGCTTCATCCTTTATCCGCGCAAAGCCCCCCGGCCACTCCACTATCAGGCTGGCCGCAGCTCCCTGATGCCGCCGCAGCCTCCGCTTACAAACTTTCTAAACTCTTCCCGCCGCAGCTAGCAGCCCGGGGCCTCCCCGCCCAGCCTCCGCTGTTCCTCATCGGCATTCCGATGGCTTAGCGGCCAGCGGCTGGGCTCGCTTTGTGCACAGCCCGCATGTACGCATTGCCGAAGCGCAGCTCTGTCGGTCCCGCTTATCTACGGGCCGTTCAGCTCCAGCCAGCCGCCAAATTGCCGCTACAGCTGCACGGGATATTTTAAGAAGCCAAATTGCTCAGAGGTATAAAAAAGTGCTTTTCAAAATCCTTAAATTCTCTAAGCTCCGCGCCAGTTTCAGCAGCATGTCTGCCTTCCTGTTTCTCTGTCCCTCCATTCAGCCCCCGCCTCCGTTTTCTCAATGCGCGCGGAAAATCCGCCTGGCTTTGTCTTCCCGTTCATATTTCCTGCTATCTGTCGGCTTTTCCCATTTCTTCTACCCACCCCCCCCCTCTAGATTCTCCGCTCCCTCCGCACGCTCACAACCCCCTGCCGGCCCAGCCTATCGCCTCTCTTCTGCCCCTCTCTTTCTCGCCCTCTCGCCCCGGCGTGTCCGGCCTTTTTAGCTACCGGGGCCTGCAGCTGTTGGAGGCAGAGTCCTCATCCGGCCTTTTTAGCTACCGGGGCCTGCAGCTGTTGGAGGCAGAGTCCTCATCTGGCACCCAGTCGCCTTCAGCTGAAGTTGCCGCCGTCGCCGCCGCCATGAACTGCTCGGAGCAGGTCCGTCTGTTCCGCGACCGCGCCGACTTCAGCCTTGACAACGTGAGCTCGGGGTGCCTGCCCAGCCTCAACCGGTACAGCCCCGCCGCCAGGGCCGCTGTCGGCATCGCCCTCTCAGTGCTGACGTCCGGCATCTGCCTCGGCAACTTGCTGGTCATCATGTCCGTCGGCCTCGTCAAGAAGCTTCAAAGCAGCCCGTCGAACTTCCTCATTGTGAGTCTGGCCAGCAGCGACCTTCTGGTTGGCCTGCTGGTCCTTCCCACCGCCATCGCCTACCAGCTGCTGGGCTATTTTCCATTCCCAGACACCGCCTGCGACTTCTGGACCTCCTGCGACGTGCTGCTGTGCACCAGCAGCATCCTGAACCTGTGCGCCATCTCCATCGACCGCTACCTGGTCATCACGAAGCCGTTCGAATACGCAGTGAAGCGAACCCCCAGCCGCATGGCCGCCATGATCAGCTGCGTGTGGCTGCTGAGCGCCTGCATCAGCATCCCGCCCATGCTCGGCGCCAAGGAGCCGTTCGTGCCCGGCAACTGCGGCTACTCGGAGACCTTCGGCTACCAGATCTACGCCACCATCGGCGCCTTCTACATCCCGCTCAGCGTCATGCTGGTGCTGTATGGCAACATCTTCAAGCTGGCCAGGCGGATGGCCAAGGCGGACGAGCAGCAGAAGCTGGGCGGCGGCCTGGCCGAGGAGCCGCAGGCGGCTGCGACTGGCGAGGCGGAGGCGGAGGCCGGAGCTGCCGCCTCTGTCGGTTCGGCCTTGAAGTCGCTGAGACGACGCAACAACAACGGCAGGGGGCGGCCAGCAGGCAGGAGCAACAGCGATACGAAGGCCATCAAGACGCTTGGCGCCATCATGGGCTGCTTCACCTTCTGCTGGCTGCCGTTCTTCATCATGCAGGTGCGCCTGCGTGTCCACAAGTCGAACATTCTGTTCACTCTGCAGCCTCCTGAGCACACACAAGCGCGCCAATACTGTACTCAGACACGCACTCATGCACACGTCATACATACAGCCTTGGAGCTATTGACTCCCACGACGGCCAGCATCCAAGGCGAGGCACAGAGAGTGTACATGCGACCCTTGCCTCCCCGCTAGCTACGGGTGGCCTGCCGCACTGGTTTGAAGCAGTCAGTAACTTGGGGCTGCTGATTCAGCGGGTTGTGAAGCAGATGGCTCGGTGTGAACTGCGTGATTGGCAGCTGTTTTTGAATTCACCTTGCAGATTAGCCTGGCAATCTGGAAGAAGGTGACGGGCAGCAAGTTCGACATTGAGAAGAACGTGTTTGACACCTTCTTGTGGCTCGGTGAGTCATTGCAACATTTTGCTTTCATTTGCCGCCCGCCTGCATCCTGAGGCCGGAGTCCTGGTGTCTTTTGGCAGAGCAGAGCGATAAGAAACATTTTTGCTGATGGGTTAATTAGCTGCACACCTCGGGCACTGGCTGGGGACCGTCCCTGGGAAACAACGCGTTTTAATCAGCTGTTGGAGTGAATGATGTTTTTAGATTCGTGATCAATTAATTCACCTTGTGGCAGAATGCCCGGCTCCGCGTATGATGTTGAAGAATAATTGAAATCATTTTTCTTGTAAGTGGGAAATCAGGAATGAAGCAAGCCGCCCAAAATTCTAATGCAGGTATTTTATTTTGTCTGCGTTGCTAAATCTTGAAAACAGTTTCACCTGCGAACAAGTCTAATTGAGTGTGAGTGGGGAGTTAGTGTTCCGTCACTGTTCGAATCTCTTTGTTCCCCTTTCTGCTACCTTGCCAGAAAATCTTGAACTTGTTTTTGACTGAACTTTCCACCTTGAGCCGCTACTGTCCTTCATCAAGCCACCCAGTCAGCCTCATTCATCAGCATCAAACCGCAGCTTTGCTCACAGAAGCGAACGGATCTGCTGTCTTCCTCCGCTGCCCCCCCCCTTCCCCATCGGCCCTTTGCAAAGCTGAGTGCAGAGAGTGAAAGCACGGCACGGCGGGGCTGCTTCCTGCGGCAGAGGATCGCGGGGGTGGGCGTCCCGGGCCGCTAGCGGCAAAACTTGATTTTCTCACAAGCCACCTCCGCTCCGACCCAGGGGAGGAAAGGCCAGGGCGTAGCTGGGAGGAATTTAATTAGGCGGGCCTCTAAGACCGGCCCTGCCAGCCATTTTCTATATCCCCAAGGGAGATTCTCCCCTGTTTAGCGGCCGCGCTGGCATCTCTGGGCGCTGCCTGCCACAGCTAGAGAACTCAATCGGGGCTCGGCAAGAACTTCAGCTCGCAACTTTAATTTTATTTCTGTGGCCTGGCATGGCGCATCGAGTGGATTGAGAGGCCGGGCTCGAAGCGATCCGCAGTTGGGGTGAGTGGCAACTCTTCAACGCTTCATATGAATTTGGAAATTTGTTTCTTTAAAGACCTTACGGTTGAAAACTCGGAGACAGTCGAGAACGCCGGGCTGCGGTGGCGGTGGGGGGGGGGGCTTAGCACTAGTTTTCATAATTATTATAGATATGGATGCATAGATTTATAGTTGCTATACTGGGTGGCCTCTCTGGCCGCCTCCTTCACCGGAATTCGGGTCTCATCAGCAGCAGTGATGAATCGGCGGCCTCCGCTGCTGGGGATAATAAAGTCGCAGCGGGGAGACGGAGGGCAGCGGGGAGGTCGCCGCGGCTGTCAGGCTCTCGTCACACAGAGCCGCTCCCTCTCCTTCTGCCCGATCTTCCCTCAGGGGCCTCGCCTGTCTCCATGGCGACCGAGCCTGCCTTGACCGAAAAGTTTGGACTTGGACAGGCAAACTGCTGGCAGTCCGAGCCGTCTCTGGAGCAGTTCTCAGGAATTTTTTGTCTTGTACAGAGCTGCAACCGGCAGAGCGGCTGAATATTCAGAGATGAGAGAGGGAAAGAAAAAGATAAGAGGGAGGGGGAGACTGAGAGAGAGAGAGAGGGAGACTGAGAGAGAGAGGGAGACTGAGAGAGGGAGACTGAGAGAGGGAGACTGAGAGAGGGAGAGAGGGAGAGAGAGGGAGACTGAGAGAAAGGAAGACTGAGAAAGGAAGAGAGGGAGACAGAGGGAGAGAGAGGAAGACTGAGAGAGGGAGAGAGGGAGAGAGAGGAAGACTGAGAGAGGGAGACTGAGAGAGGAAGAGAGGGAGGCTGAGAGAGGAAGACTGAGAGGGAGAGAGGAGGGCACCTCCAATCTCAGGCGCTGACACGGTGAAAAAAGGACTGATAAGTCAATAGAGTTAATGTTGCCGATATTAGGGAGAGAGGGAGAGAGGGGGATATGAGGAACAGAGAAGGAGACAAACGAGGGAGACTGAGAGAGGGAGACTGAGAGAGAGAGAGAGGAGACTGAGAGAGGGAGAGAGGGAGAGAGGAAGGCACCTCCAATCTCAGGCACTGACACGGTAACGGTAGAAAGGACTGAACAAAGTCAGTTTAATTGAATTGCCGATATTTCGAAATTATTATATTCCTTCGTCAGGGCAACGGAGAATTACGGAGTTTTACGGAGAATGAATTTGCGGGTCGTACAGCGACAGCGATTGGAAGAAATTGGCGTCACTTGAGACCTCAATTACCTCACAAATTGGAGCACAAAAGGGCCCTGGACTGAGTCGATTTCCAATATGTATCGATAATCGTTTTTACTGGGAGATTCTTGGCAAGGTTTGCTATGGATTGGAGATTGGGAGGGAGGGAGGGAGTTGAGGGCAGCGGATGCACGAACAGGCAGGCTTAATCCCAAAATAATTCATTTTTAATCTCTCAATCGTTCTTTTGAGCCGTCCGCTTCCACAGCGTGGCCGGGCCGGACAGCGCACGGGGCTTTGGCTCTGGCAGGATTAGGGAACAAGAGGGGGGGAGGGGAGAAGGGGGAGGCCCCCTAGCAGTGCACGCAGAACAAAGTTTGCTGCGGTCATGGACGTCTCTAGTTAAGACGTCTGTATTGGAAACTGCAGCTCTATCATGATATTTGGGCTTCCAGTCTGGGTGAGTACTATGAGTCCTTGGAGGCGGAAAGATTTTGTTCTTTGCCGGCTTTCAATGGTTTCAGCTTTATGCTAGGTTCAGTTCTTTCGACCGGATTGGAAACTAAAATTTTCTAGACAGAGACTCAGCTTCCCGTCCAGGTTTTTACCTGCAAACGCTCTTGGCTGCGGGCCCGCTGCATCGCCACTGCATCAGGCAGCCCCCCGCTGGAGCAGCGCAAGCAGTTTCAGCTGCTTGAGCAGAGATCACACGGCTGCCGACGGGGCAATAAATCCATTTGAAGGCAAAAAACAACTATGAATATAAACTGGCGATTTCATGAATTCCAATCTAACAAATTGAATGCGCTGCATCCCACACGGTAGGGATGGGTTCTGCCTGGTCTTTGCTTCGTCACCGCTGCTTTTAAGGTGCACATTAAAAATTCTGTTTTTGTCTCAGCGGGGAGGCCGCTGCATAAACAGGTAGCGCCACAATAATACAGGTGGCGCCACAATAATACAGGTGGCGCCACAGTAATACAGGTGGCGCCACAATAATACAGGTGGCGCCACAATAATACAGGTGGCGCCACAATAATACAGGTGGCGCCACAATAATACAGGTGGCGCCACAATAATACAGGTAGCACTACAATAATACAGGTGGCGCCACAATAATACAGGTAGCGCCACAATAATACAGGTGGCGCCACAATAATACAGGTAGCGCCACAATAATACAGGTAGCGCTACAATAATACAGGTGGCGCCACAATAATACAGGTAGCGCCACAATAATACAGGTAGCGCCACAATAATACAGGTAGCGCTACAATAATACAGGTAGCGCCACAATAATACAGGTGGCGCCACAATAATACAGGTGGCGCCACAATAATACAGGTGGCGCCACAATAATACAGGTGGCGCCACAATAATACAGGTGGCGCCACAATAATACAGGTAGCGCTACAATAATACAGGTGGCGCCACAATAATACAGGTGGCGCCACAATAATACAGGTGGCGCCACAATAATACAGGTAGCGCTACAATAATACAGGTGGCGCCACAGTATTTCAGGTGGCGCCAACACGCAGGTAGCAAAACTTTGTGGCGTTATTGGGTCCTCAATCTGAGTGCAAAAGTTGCCGGCTTGCCCGCGCCAGGCCAGGGGTTTTCCGATCGATGCTGAAATGAAAATCCCCGGCAGGAAATTGCAGCCCAGAAATCCGTTCTTCATTTGCATTCGGACACCCACTCTGATAATGACAGTTGCGAGAATGACGATTTCCTGGAAACTGAAGGAAGAACACCCCCCCCTGAACCCGCAGGCTACGTGAACTCCTTCATGAACCCAACAACCCCCCCCATGAACCCGCAGGCTACGTGAACTCCTTCATGAACCCAACAACCCCCCATGAACCCGCAGGCTACGTGAACTCCTTCATGAACCCAACAACCCCCCCATGAACCCACAGGCTACGTGAACTCCTTCATGAACCCCATCATAAGAAGAACAACCCCCCTGAACCTGCAGGCTACGTGAACTCCTTCATGAACACCATCATAAGAAGAACAACCCCCCCCCCCTGAACCCGCAGGCTACGTGAACTCCTTCATGAACCCCATCATCTACGCCAAGTTCAACCGAGACTTCCGGATGCCATTCAAGCACCTGCTGCTCTGCCACTGTCGCAGCATCAACGAGAGGCTCCGATCGCAGCAGTACTCGGAGCAGTACGGCCTCCCCAGCAGCGGCCGCGGCACCAGCAAGCGCCGGCTTGGCGCGGGACCTACTGGCGCCAATGCTGGCGCCGCCGCCGCAAACAGCGCCGCGCCTGGCGCCTCCGGACGAGCCGGCCGAAGCGTCCGACGGGCCTCGGACGCGAGCCTGCGGCGCAGCCGGCACCAGAAGGCGGCTGAGAACAACAATGAACAGATGGTGTAGTCTGGGACTCCGGTATCATCTATCTGGGATTTGTGGCACTGCTGCTATGTGGGCGTTATTCAATGTACTTTTTAGTCAACTAAATCTGAGCTCATACTTTTACTTGACCAGCCGACTGGTTGAATGCTTTGTTTATAAATCTATAGCAGCACAGCAGGCCGCTGCCAAATCTTGTCAGTTGAGAGTTTGTGCGGCTTTCTAAGAAATCTGCGTCTATGATATTTTGTTAGATAAGTCTTTGTTTCAATTGAGTCTCGGTCTTTGTTGTTGTCAAGCCTGCAGCGGCACATATTTTGGCTTGTCTAGTCCGTGGGTTGCATATCATTTGAAGGTCGCGGAGGACTTGCCACATCGCCTGCGGTCATGCTGAAGCAGCCTCTTGCAGTTTACATGTAGCCCACGTGCTTTTTGTACCAGTCTAATTTTCCTTGTTTGCAACTTTATTAAATTGTAAAAACTTTTTTGCAGGGCGGCACATTAAATCGTCCGTAGTGTTCGTGCTTTATGAAACTCACTCAAAATTGGCGACCACCAAAATTTTTATGTTCTTTCTATCAGTTTTATCAGTACATGTCTAGCAACTGGAAAGTCAGGGCCTCTGTAAACTCTGTGATTATTAAGAATATTAATATTATTATTATTATTATATTAGCCTGTCAGTAAACAAACTGGCACAATGGACTATCTAGAACTGAAGGCTGATCTGGGCCAGCCAATATGGGCGGTATTTCAATGGAGTAATTAAAGTGCCAAAATCGGCATCACCTCCACTGTGATTGAGAGGCCAATTATGTCTCCTGAGTTTCGCCTAAAAGGCTGAGAGTTGGGATCTTTGACTGCCACATCAATTCAGACTTCAAAGACTGCTCATTAAGATGGATATCCAGTCCCGGGTATTGGAAGCTCAGCTCAGCTGATGAGGCGGCCCCGGTCCAGCCTCTCATCAGCTATCACCGGCCGGGCGACACGAGCATCCGGCAGTCTTAATGAGTTTTGCTGGCCGACAGTTAATATTCTCCCAATCCCTTTCTGGCGCTCCCGGGGCCTCGGAGACGGTTGGACTCTGCACTCAATTCTTTGGGTTGAAGCAGCACCTCCTTGCAGTAGCAGAAGGCGCGTCAATGTGAACGCCCGAGACCGATGCGCTGGCCTGCGCCAAGGAGATCTTGTGCTAGAGCCTGGATTGGGTGCCCGAGACCGATGCGCTGGCCTGCGCCAAGGAGATCTTGTGCTAGAGCCTGGATTGGGTGCCCGAGACCGATGCACTGGCCTGCGCCAAGGAGATCTTGTGCTAGAGCCTGGATTGGGTGCCCGAGACCGATGCGCTGGCCTGCGCCAAGGAGATCTTGTGCTAGAGCCTGGATTGGGTGCCCGAGAGCGATGCACTGGCCAGCCAGGAAAGGAAAATCCAACCTCATTGTCATATGACATCCAACCTCATTGTCATATGACATCCAACCTCATTGTCAAGGGACATCCAACCTCATTGTCATAGAACATCCAACCTCATTGTCAAGGGACATCCAACCTCATTGTCAAGGGACATCCAATCTCATTGTCAAAGGACATCCAACCTCATTGTCAAGGGACATCCAACCTCATTGTCAAGGGACATTCAACCTCTTGTTAAAGGACATCGAACCTCATTGTCATAGGACATCCAACCTCATTGTCAAGGGACATTCAACATCAGACAAGCTTTATTTGCTGTCTTTTTAAGACCGGAGAATCAAAGGTGTGGCTATAGAATTGACTTTTCGGTTCAGGGTTTCTCCTTGCCTCAGCCACCTCTGGCAGAGAACGCGAGACTCTGCCGCCTTGTAGTGGCATCCAGGCCCCACACCACGGTCCCCCAGAAGCCAAGCTCCGGTATGTCAGAGCGGATCGCCGCAGATAACAAATAGACATGGTGGAGTGAAAGCGCGCGAGGGATCCAGTGGGAGATAAACGCACCGATCGGAGAGGGGATCAGGGGACGCAGGATCCGCGAGTTGACTAAATTGGCCTCCCAGCCTCCTAGCTGCATCGCACCGGGGCCACGAAGTCCACTTTGTTGGCCGGCAAGCTGCCGGTTGCCCCGACCTGCTTTCCAATTAGTTCTGTGCCGCCCAACACGCAGCTTACACACTGCCAGCCACCCTCAGTCCTGCCCGACCGCCTGCTGCTCTTCATTGGTCATAAATTCGGTCGATGGGGTTCCAATGTGGCCATAACTCTTCTGCAGCTTTCCAGGATGCACTTTTTCAGTCCTATAGCTTGGAATTCTCTAAGGTACTACTGGCCTGTCGCAATGAAGTCAGCAAAGCTTCTGCAGACTTTATGACCTACAGTTATTCGTACAATACTTGAGATAGACTAGCAATCCAATCCAAAGTCTGCCCTCGGTCGGAGCTTTTCATGGCCTTCGTCTCGATTTGATTTTGAATTCCTGTCAATCATTTCGCCCTAATGCTATCAAGGCATACGAGCTAGCTTTCCTTAATACATGAATTGGGAGCGTAAAACTGAGAAAGATAGAGTTTTCAACCCGCATTTAACTTTGACCCGTCCTTTGAGCCGTCCTCTGGGCTCTAACAGGGAATTTTTTACAACTCAAAACTCGAGAGCGGCTTCAACTTCGGGCTCCGCTTCAGCGCTTCACTTGACACCCACTTTTTAGATAGATGATGATAGTCTGCGTCGCTTTGCTCTACTGTCAGTAGCAAGTGACAGGTTTGGCAGAGCCTGAACGACTGGATCAGGCAAATCCTGTACTGGTTTACGCAATACAGCAGCATTGAGTCTGCACCCGGTTAACAAGATCATTAGCAGAAACTCTCACACAGGAAAGCAGCAGCAGCAGCAGCAGCGCGGCGGCTCATCTTGCCAGCGAGATTTCCCAGAACTTACCGGAGCAGAGACAGAGGAGCCCGCCCAGAACAGGCTCCGGTGCCGCTGGCCTAATTGGCGCGGCCGAACCCCCCCCCCCTCCACCTCTCCTGCCCGGCTCGAGTGCCGGGACTGACGCGACTCACCTGGAACCTGCCGGCCTGCAGAACTCGCCAGCTAATGAGAACACGGAGCCGAGCTGATGGCCCAATGCCAGGTCGAGTGCGTGGCAACTGCGAAATCCGTCTGGCGGGGCGGTCAGCCACCGTGCAGCCCGTTGCAGCGCTGAAGGATGAGTTCCAATTATTTTATTTTCTCAACAGAATCGCTTTGCAGTAACCTCAGTTTAATGCACTCTGCGGCGAACCCTGCAATCCGGCCTCTACCGCTGTTCTCTGTGCACAGATAGACAAGCAGACAGACAGACAGACAGACCGACAGACAGACTGACAGACCGACAGACAGACAGACAGACAGACAGACAGACAGACAGACAGACAGACAGACAGACACGACACAGACAGACAGACAGACAGACAGACAGACAGACAGACAGACAGACAGACAGACAGACAGATACAAAGACAGACAGACAGACAGACAGACAGACAGACAGACGAGACAGACGAGACAGACAGACAGACAGACAGACAGACAAACAGACAGACAGATAGACAGACAGACAGACAGACAGACAGACAGACAGATAGACAGACAGACAGACAGACAGACAGACAGACAGACAGACAGATAGACAGACAGACAGACAGACAGACAGACAGATAGACAGATAGACAAACAGACAGACAGACAGACAGACAATCTTCAAGCAGTGAATTCAACCGGATAAGGATAATTTAACTTTTAGGTCACTCAGTACCATTCCATAAAAATTTTTCAAATCTAAAATCGATCATTTCTGAGCAAAACTCAGAAAAACTCAAAAGCCTCTTAAGTGAAGTTAAGTGCATTCTTCGACTGAATTCTTGTCTGAGCAGTGGGAACACCGAAGTTCAATTTTGTGGGGTCGAGTTTTTGGTTTCGTACTTTTTGCTGAGCTTGAATCATGGGGCCATCGTCTGAGAGGGGCCTTCACAAGGGTGGAGCGGCTTCGAATTCCTTGCTTGGTAATTTTTCCGACTTTGAAAATTCCGTTTTCCAACCTGCCCTGACAGGCATTTCATGGTTGTCCATGGTTGTCCATGGTTGTCCATGGTTGTCCATACGCTCAGACTTATTCCAAAGTCTTAAAAGCTGCAGTCGTTTCCAACAGCTATTGAAGTCTCGGCAAAATTCAATGACATTTCAATTTTCCACGACGTTTCAATGTGGGTGAGCAGTAAGATATAAAGTAATCCTTCTCCCTATAAGAAGTGACAATCTGTCGCAACTCATTTGTTTGTCCTTCTCTCAAATCAGACTGTGAGTCGTGAGAGTGCTCCAACTGGTCGAGCCTCGCATACCGTCTATTTGGACTCGAGCTGCAATGATCAAAGACGCTATTGGGCCTGTATTTCCCTCCTCTCTCGCCTCTCTCCGCTCCTTATCGCCCCCCTCCAGCCCCGGGGACAGCGCGGCTTCCTCTGAATGCAAATGAGGCGCCGCCAGCTCCTGCGACGAATTCATTCCACGGCGCGGCAGTAATTAACACTTCAGCGAGGCTCGAGGCTCCCCTGAATTGGGAAGTTGGAGAGAAGGCCCACAGGAGGGCTTCCTAGCGGATCCTGAGAGCCAACTGTTTGCTATTAAGAGTAGTGAAATTGCGGACTGTCAGTTGAGATCAACAGACTGAAGGCTTGCCGTAGGTTCTCGAGCATGTCATTTCGGTGTGGGTAGCAACTCCGCGGTGGACTTTCTGCTGCTATACGCGCGTCATCAGATAGTTGGGAATTTGTACGAACGCAATACGTCCAGAAAGTACGTCATGCTGCTTTTGCCAAACGGTAATAGGCTGAGAATGACGAGCACGAGACTCATTTGCCAGGTCTTGTCCGCTTGAGTCAGTTCGTGTTCATTTACCCCTGCTCTACTCTGAGATTTTCCCGATTTTCCCCCACAATGAGTGACTCTGATGATGGCGCCTACCGTATAACTAGCTTCAGTAGAAGCCGCGATGCACTTTTACCTCTTGACCACCTCGACCTCAGAACTTGTGGATTTCAAAAATCCACAAACAGCTACTATGCGATCGATCGGGTTTCTCTGAAATGTGAAAGCAACTTTCTAATCGAAGGTGCTGCCTCTTTGCATCGCATTGTTCGCTTGTCACAGTTTCCCAGTACCTTCAACCGTGCTGACAAGATTAACAGTACAACACGGTTCGATCCATCCAGGTGGGATGAAAAACCGACTGTCCGAACTTCAATCGCTGCAAGGATACGAGAACTTGACAACCGCGCTACAACTGCTTCTGGCTTTCCAAGTTGTTTGCTTACTGTATTGCCACGGATACAGAAGAGTAACAGACAGAATTGGAACATCCTTTGATGCAACTTGGCGCTTGCGAGTGTGAACCAGTAGACAAGGACCGACTGTATTGAAGTCTGCTAGTTGAACTCTTTTGCTAACTGCATCTTCTTGCTGAGTCTTAATAGTTTCTCGTGTTTTAATTGGATACATTTTCTACAGTTCGAGATTTAAAGTCTTTGCAGCCGACTTCGTCACCTCCATACTCCAGCAAGAAAGTTCTCTGAAACTGGGAAAAGGAAAACTGAAGGCCTGTTATTTGGAACAGGGTGCTCGCGGTCAAGCTCCGAATATGATGATAGGTTTCCCAGTCTTCGGCATAAAACTGAGCCAAGCGGTGCTGAGCATCAAATCATCAGCATGCAGCATGTAATCTTGATGTGCTGAAACTGGAGAATACTTGTTGGGGTCAGAGAGGTCGCTCGTGTCTCTTACTTTGTTGCAGAAATTCGGCCAGCGTATTTTCACGCCTGGGCGCGCAATTTCCGTGGCTCCGACAATCAACTTCGCTTCTCTCGGGGGTTGCGCGAGGGTGTGTCCATCAGGGTTCTTCCATGTCACTCCGCGTGTCTCTCAAATTCCTGCAATGCAACTGCAGTAGAATTTCTAGTCAAGCAGCACGGATATCGAGTGCACCGCCAGCTCGCCTCAGTGGGCACGAAATTCGACAGGCAGCCTCCCACTTCCAGCTCGGATCCAGTGGCAATAAATGCTTGAGTCGGGAGCGGCTCCCTCTCTCCCTTTTCTGGCTCTGTCGCAGATACATGCTTGATGAAACATTGGCCCAAAATGCAACTCAACCGAGAAGTTCGTTCGATACGATGCTAGAGAGGTTGAGCTAAGAGGAAATTTGCTCAGCTAAGACTGTCGTTTGACCGCTGGTACAAGCCGGTCTATGAAGGCCAAACAAAGGAAATACAGGAAAAGGATGAAAGTATGGAAATTGTACTTTGTAATTAAAAAAATCATTTAACCAGTCGTCATCAGTTTGCTATACGGGTTGGCCACCCTAAGGCGGACTGTCAGTGCGAGACGGTGTCATAAATTAGTAACGAACCTGAGTTCATGAGTAAAACTAGTCTACGGCTGTCACTAGGGTGCACTGAGCATCGGTACTGCAGGTGGGCGCTGGTCTCGGCAGTTAATTCAGCTCTGATAGATGAAGCAGCCTTCACAATCGCGCATGTATCTGTCACAGCATCTGACACATTTTCCAGTGACTATCCTCCTTATCTGTCTTGGAATGAGGACTCTGAGTCCACCCCAGAGTCCGTCGCCAGCCTTATAATTAGCAGGCAGATCGCGGAACTCCCGCTGCCAGGGAATTTGGCCGAAGTTGATTGATTCGCTCGCGCATCTGCGAGGTTTGGGCGGCATGAAAAGTCATGCAGCTCAGACTGGTGCGCCAGGGCAGCCACACTTGCACTGCCGGGAATTCGGAAAGTAGGTCAGGAGCGATTTCCGATGCATTAGGGGCGGTTTCCGATGCATTAGGGGCGGTTTCCGATGCATTAGGGGCGTTTTCCGATGCATTAGGGGCGATTTTCGTTGCATTAGGGGCGGTTTCCGATGTATTAGGGGCGTTTTCCGATGCATTAGGGGCGGTTTCCGATGCATTAGGGGCGGTTTCCGATGCATTGGGGGCGGTTTCCGATGCATTAGGGGCGGTTTTCGATGCATTAGGGGCGGTTTCCGATGCATTAGGGGCGACTTTCAATGCATTAGGGGCGATTTCCGAGGCCACTTATACCCATAGTGCTTAGAGCCGCCTTGCAGTCCCCCAGGTTAGTGCTCACCTCATCAAAACCAAGCGACCTTAAAATTTCCTTGCCTTAAAGCTGTGCATCAGAATTTTCAAGCCAAAATCCCAATAGAAGGTTAATATTCTTTTGAGCCCGACGCATCGAAAACTTTGGATGGTTGCCATGCCAACAACGGCAATAAATTACCCGGCTGGGTTTTTTTCAGAGCAGTCTGCAAATTTTGAGTTCATTCTGCAGGCAGACAGTTTTACTTTCGTCACCTTTTTAGCTAAAAATTTCCTTAAGCTGCTGACAGACAAGAGACAGTGAGCACACACAAACACAGCTCCTCCCTGCCTGAGCGTAGTACCCGGTAGTTTAATGGTAGAGGGACCTTACACAGCATACTCGTAAACACACCTCTCCGCTGCAGACAGCATAAACACACCTCTCCGCTGCAAACAGCGTAAACACACCTCTCCGCTGCAGACAGCGTAAACACACCTCTCCGCTGCAAACAGCATAAACACACCTCTCCGCTGCAAACAGCATAAACACACCTCTCCGCTGCAGACAGTATAAACACACCTCTCCGCTGCAGACAGCGTAAACACACCTCTCCGCTGCAGACAGCATAAACACACCTCTCCGCTGCAGACAGCGTAAACACACCTCTCCGCTGCAGACAGCATAAAAACACCTCTCCGCTGCAGACAGCATAAACACACCTCTCCGCTGCAGACAGTATAAACACACCTCTCCGCTGCAAACAGCATAAACACACCTCTCCGCTGCAGACAGCGTAAACACACCTCTCCGCTGCAGACAGCATAAACACACATCTCCGCTGCAGACAGCATAAACACACCTCTCCGCTGCAGATAGCATAAACACACCTTTCCGCTGCAAACAGGATAAACACACCTCTCCGCTGCAGACAGCGTAAACACACCTCTCCGCTGCAAACAGGATAAACACACCTCTCCGCTGCAAACAGGATAAACACACCTCTCCGCTGCAGACAGCGTAAACACACCTCTCCGCTGCAAACAGGATAAACACACCTCTCCGCTGCAGACAGTATAAACACACCTCTCCGCTGCAAACAGCATAAACACACCTCTCCGCTGCAGACAGCGTAAACACACCTCTCCGCTGCAGACAGCATAAACACACCTCTCCGCTGCAGACAGCATAAACACACCTCTCCGCTGCAAACAGGATAAACACACCTCTCCGCTGCAAACAGGATAAACACACCTCTCCGCTTGCAGACAGCGTAAACACACCTCTCCGCTGCAAACAGGATAAACACACCTCTCCGCTGCAAACAGTATAAACACACCTCTCCGCTGCAAACAGCATAAACACACCTCTCCGCTGCAGACAGCGTAAACACACCTCTCCGCTGCAGACAGCATAAACACACCTCTCCGCTGCAGACAGCATAAACACACCTCTCCGCTGCAAACAGGATAAACACACCTCTCCGCTGCAGACAGTATAAACACACCTCTCCGCTGCAAACAGCGTAAACACACCTCTCCGCTGCAGACAGCGTAAACACACCTCTCCGCTGCAGACAGCATAAAAACACCTCTCCGCTGCAGACAGCATAAACACACCTCTCCGCTGCAGACAGCGTAAACACACCTCTCCGCTGCAAACAGGATAAACACACCTCTCCGCTGCAAACAGCGTAAACACACCTCTCCGCTGCAGACAGCATAAACACACCTCTCCGCTGCAGACAGCGTAAACACACCTCTCCGCTGCAGACAGCGTAAACACACCTCTCCGCTGCAGACAGTATAAACACACCTCTCCGCTGCAGACAGCGTAAACACACCTCTCCGCTGCAGACAGCATAAACACACCTCTCCGCTGCAGACAGCGTAAACACACCTCTCCGCTGCAGACAGCATAAACACACATCTCCGCTGCAAACAGCACAAACACACCTCTCTGCTGCAGATAGCATAAACACACCTTTCCGCTGCAAACAGGATAAACACACCTCTCCGCTGCAGACAGCGTAAACACACCTCTCCGCTGCAGATAGCATAAACACACCTTTCCGCTGCAAACAGGATAAACACACCTCTCCGCTGCAGACAGCGTAAACACACCTCTCCGCTGCAAACAGGATAAACACACCTCTCCGCTGCAGACAGTATAAACACACCTCTCCGCTGCAAACAGCATAAACACACCTCTCCGCTGCAGACAGCGTAAACACACCTCTCCGCTGCAGACAGCATAAACACACCTCTCCGCTGCAGACAGCATAAACACACCTCTCCGCTGCAAACAGGATAAACACACCTCTCCGCTGCAGACAGTATAAACACACCTCTCCGCTGCAAACAGCATAAACACACCTCTCCGCTGCAGACAGGATAAACACACCTCTCCGCTGCAGACAGCATAAACACACCTCTCCGCTGCAAACAGCATAAACACACCTCTCCGCTGCAGACAGCATAAACACACCTCTCCGCTGCAGACAGCGTGAACACACCTCTCCGCTGCAGACAGCATAAACACACCTCTCCGCTGCAGACAGCGTGAACACACCTCTCCGCTGCAGACAGCGTAAACACACCTCTGCACAGCACGCTAATTGGCATCGTTAAGTGTCAGAGCGATGACCTCAGCAGTTTGGGTGGCAGACGTTGCTCGGGCGCGCTTCCGCCTGGAAGATGACCATATAGCTCTTCTTTGCGGGTTGCCCAGACTCCCTCATCTCTTCCTCTCTTTCTCCCTCTCTCCAGACACAGGGCTGCAAGAGTCCCTGAGCCAAGGCAACGGCATCATTAGCAATTTTTTCTTATCTCTCAAATCTTATTTTTTCGAGGGTGGCATTTTCGTGTGGACTGTCGGCAACACCGGCGAATCAAATACTTAATTGGCCATAATAAATATATATTTAGCACTGAGCGCAAAATTTATTTTGGAGCTCGTATAAACAAAGCTTATTTTCTGCTAAAGCTAATTAACTCCCACATGGCGAAGGCATTGCCTTTACGAATGCATGAATTGAACCGAATTGTATGCCAGACTACCACGACCCCTGCTTCGATTCCGGTGACCTTTTTACGAGCTAATTTGGGACTTGGTTAGGACTGCTTTAGGAGCGGCCCATCCTCTGCCCGCTGTCTTGCTGGGACATAGACAATAGAAAATACTTGAATCATTATTGAAATATACTAATATAGCTCGTTTCTGCACTCTGCAGCCCATCCATATTAGTGTTTTAGTTAGCGGACGAGAAACCGCATTTCACTGCCCGCTGGGACTGTCTATGGTAAAATTCCATTTACTCACATGCATTCAGTCGGTTTCACGGCCCGCTGCAAATGTCTATGGCAAAGTCAGAAGACAGGGGTCAAGTGGGCGCTCCGCCCCCACACTTGCACACCAGCTCTAGAGAAAGAAAGAAAGAATAAAATATAAGAATTGTCTATGGCCAAAACTAGCTCCTAATTTTGTGAATCGAAAAAAGTAACTGGTAATAAGCATTTTGCGTATAAGATATTATATGGGTTTGAGGTCGGTATGTGATTACCGTGAAATACCGACCGAAAAACCCATAGAATATCTTATTTAAACTACTTTAATTTTGCGGGATGTATTCAGATAAATCCCGGAGCCATACCTGTATGTCTATGGTTGAAGTTGGGGATGGGGTGTTGGGGCGAAGCCCCTGCTGGGGGTGTGGAGGCGAAGCCCCCACATTCTCACCATAGACAAAATTTCATTAAGAAATTTCTCGACTCACGAAGGAAAAAAAGAGAGAAGCTCGCTTATTTAGATACATACAATAATCCTTGCAATATGTCCGACAAACATGCAGGATAATATGCAGTTTTCGAATTTCAGCACAGAACCGCACAGAAAGAATGACAATGCCGGTTCTTTGCTGGTGAAATACGCTTTATGTACATCAGGACTGAATCGGGTCGATTGTGACCAGTAACACACTGGATGTCGCCGATTGCAATACCTTTGTTTGATAGAGTCGGGACGACAGCAGACCCGGATGCAATTATTTGTGCACTTGCGTGATGGATTCGCCCTTGTAGAAATCCGAGGCATCATTATGTCGTTTCACTTCGCTTCGGCGGCCAGATCGGATGCAAGGCCATCCAAAAGGACATTGTGAAACGCAAGAATGTGTCCAATTCCAGGTACTGTCAGGCCAGTGTATTGATTGAACATTCGTCTACAGTCTTGCAGTTGGCACACGAAGGGGACCGTTAATCTCTATTTTTCTCTGGATATATTCGAGACTAAACTCCAGAGCAAAGCCGGATGCAGTAAGAATTTCATTTCGCAAATTCTCCAGACGCTTCGCGTCGCAATCAAGGGATTTTTGGAGGCTGGAATGTGGGCAACTCAGAGACGTCTATGGCATAAACCTCGGCCCACCGCAACCCAGCCAGGAGCGCCTCTCTCATCTACGCTACGATACGCTACGAAGCGATTTGGGCCTTCAAAAAGGACAGAATTTCGTGTATATTGTGCAACAAATTTTACTACGTGCTCTTGCACAATTCACACGTGTTGCGCCTTTCTGCTTGAGTAGTCCGCGACCTTTTTTACAAACTTGAAGCTTAATGATTTTTAAACTGAGGTTGGTAAAAGCTCAGACAAAAGCGTTTTACATCCTCTTTCTATGGGTTCTTTCTCAGGGCAAGATAAGCAGCGCCCTACCTGCTGTTTCTGGAGCAATGAAGAACACTGCCGGTTGAGCAGAAACGGGAAGCTGGTCACAAGCCGAGATCCCCATTGGCTCCCGACTGACGCCCACTCGCAGCTGGCACATCCGCCCAGCCAGAGTGCCGCCCGTCCGGAGCGCGCTCGCCCTTAAAATTCAAAAAGTTTTCGATTGCTTCGATGCTTTCCGATTTTCCCTGCAAGGCCATGGCGAACTCCAGCGCTGCGGAAGTCCTCGCCAACGCCACGAACCCGACCATCAGAGTGCAGGACGCGGCGCTCGGCTGCCTGCTGTCCGTCTTCGTCTGCGTCACCGTGTTCGGCAACTCGCTGGTCATTGTGGCCGTGCTACGGGAGCACTATCTCCGCTCCATCACCAACTATTTCATCGTGTCGCTGGCCACCGCCGACCTGCTCATGGGCGCCGTCGTCATGCCGTTCGCCGTGGCGAGTCACGTCACCAACGATCGCTGGCCGTTTGGCGCCACCTGGTGCGACCTGTGGCACGCGTTCGACGTGCTGAGCTCGACGGCAAGCATCCTCAACCTGTGCATGATCGCCATCGAGAGGTACTGGGCCATCGAGAACCCCATGAGCTACCCGTCCAAGGTGACAAAGCGCCGCTGCTTGGTGATGATCGGCGTGGTCTGGGTCTGCGCCAGCCTCATCAGCTTCCCCGCCATCGCCTGGTGGCACGCCGCCGAGCCGTCAATGAAGGTGGCGGCCTCGCATCCGACGTCAGCGAGATGTAAATTTACGAGCGATCCAGCTTACTTAATCTGCTCCTCCATCGTCTCTTTCTACGCGCCTCTGCTCGTGATGCTGTTCGTGTACTGGAAGATCTACCGCACTGCGGTGCACCTCGTCAGAGGCTGGCAATCCGGCGCCAAGGTACTGCGCGGCAGAGGCCTGCAAACGTCCGTGGTGCTTCGAATCAATCGCGGCGGAACCAGTTGCGGCGCGGCCGGTGCGGGTGCCGTCGGCGTTAGTAGTCGACGGGAGGACGATCAAAGCTGCTTCTGCGACGGGGGTGGCGTGGCGATGGACGAAATCACGGCCGGCAGCGATGACGATGACGAGCACAACGCCGGAGGCGGCGCCCGGGGTTTCGCCCGCCGACTCCGTAGCAGCTTCGGCGTGCGCAAGAAGTTGCTAAGGTTCTCTCGTGAGCAGCGCGCCGCCAAGACCCTGGGCATTGTGATGGGCGTCTTCATCGCCTGCTGGATGCCCTTCTTTGTCTGCAACGTGATCTCCGCCCTCAGCGACGGCGGCCTTGGCGCCAGCGAGGCGCAGATATTCGCGGTGGTCACGTGGCTCGGCTACGTGAACAGCTCGGTGAACCCGGCAATCTACGCGCACTCGATGCGCGACTTTCGCCGCGCATTCATCAGCCTGCTTAGCTGCCGGCGGCGCCGCGGCGGCCGAGGCGGAGCCTGCGGCAGCAACAGCGGCGGCCAGATGAACGGCGGTCGAAGACGACAGCCGCCGCATTCGCCAATGCAGGCGCCGCCTTCGCCCGCCAACTTCGGTCGCTACGGCGAGTTCGGCTACGGGCCGAGCCGCTCCCCGGCGCTGTCGCTCGCGTCTCCGCCGCAGACGCCACTTCGCCGTCTGTGGCCGGCCACGCCGGAGCGGGTGCAGGAGACGCAGGCGCTGCTGATGCGCGAGCTGAGGACCGGCGCCAGCCCGCAGCGACAGCGACAATCCACGGCAACCGTGGAGACCGAGGCGGCTGTGGCGGTGTCATCGGCGACGATCCCAGCCGAAGTCAGAGCTTGACGAGTCCTGCGGCGACGGCCAGCGGTGACACTCGGAAATGACGCTGCGCAGTTCCGCGCAACCGCACTGACCTGCGCATTATTGCTAATCGACCTATTCTGACACACACTGACCCACACTGACCCACACTGACCGGACTTTCTGCTTTCGCTGAATCCGTGTGCATTATTCAGTAGAAATTGTTTCGAAACATTCGTCAGTCACAAGTTGCAAGGAAGCTCACAAATTGTCGAGCGAATTTTCTAAGAAATTTCTAAGAAATTTGTACTTATAACCATTTGGACTGACTGAACCAGCCATCACGCGATCAATAAGTATTTGCAAAAGCTGAAGCTTTAAATCTCATCAATCATTGTGTTTGTCTGTCTGTCTGTCTGTCTGTCTGTCTGTCTGTCTGTCTGTCTGTCTGTCTGTCTGTCTGTCTGTCTGTCTGTCTGTCTGTCTGTCTGTCTGTCTGTCTGTCTGTCTTAGTGTCTGTCTTAGTGTCTGTCTGTCTGTCTGTCTGTCTGTCTTAGTGTCTGTCTGTCTGTCTGTCTGTCTGTCTGTCTGTCTGTCTGTCTGTCTGTCTGTCTGTCTGTCTGTCTGTCTGTCTGTCTGTCTGTCTGTCTGTCTGTCTGTCTGTCTGTCTGTCTGTCTGTCTGTCTGTCTGTCTGTCTGTCTGTCTCTCTGTCTGTCTATCTGTCTGCCTGTCTGTCCATCTGTCTGTCTGTCTGTCTGTCTGTCTGTCTATCTGTCTGCCTGTCTGTCCATCTGTCTGTCCATCTGTCTGTCTGTCTGTCTGTCTGTCTGTCTGTCTGTCTGTCTGTCTGTCTGTCAGTCTTAGTGTCTGTCTGTCTGTCTGTCTGTCCGTCTAAACGCAGTCGAGCGAGCACTAGTTCTGCAAACACTCAGCAAAGCCAGACCTGTTGCAGTTCCATCCTAGCGAAGTCCAGCCTGAGCAGCGGCCGCCAGACTCCGCAGTCATAAAACCGGCGCCGGCCGCTCCAGCCAACGAGCATCCGCCCGCGGTTGGGGAATCGTAAAAATTGAATTTCACGCCTCTTCCTGCCTCCCCAGCAACTGGCCGCAGGCGGCTCCGCGGGCGAGTCTGAGACGGTCGCCGCATGTCGGGGAGTCGAGGCGCGCTGCTGCTGCACGTTTGCTAATGAAATTTCCTGTAGGAGCCCCTGCTCAGGTCCGTGTCTGCTCGGCGTGGGGCCCCAGGCACCGCTCGATTGCAGACTGGAGCGATGAAGCGACTGTAATTAAATAATTAATATATTTGAGTTCAAATCCAGCTCCCACCGGGAGGATAAAAATCTCCACCTGAAATGGAGCAGAGTATAGAGCCCTGATGGTAGCTGTGGGATTTGAAGAACTCCAGCCAGGCGGCATAACAGCATTGGCAGGACAGACAGACAGACAGACAGACAGACAGACAGACAGACAGACAGACAGACAGACAGACAGACAGACAGACAGACAGACAGACAGACAGACAGACAGACAGACAGACAGACAGACAGACAGACAGACAGACAGACAGACAGACAGACAGACAGACAGACAGACAGATAGACAGACAGACAGACAGACAGACAGACAGACAGACAGACAGATAGACAGACAGACAGACAGACAGACAGACAGACAGACAGACAGACAGACAGACAGACAGACAGACAGACAGGCAGGCAGATAGGAAATGACACTATTGGTCTGCTAGGGCTCATAAAGCTTTGCTCTTTGCGTTCCCAAGAGTTTTGTCCGGCATTTGTTTCCAAACCGCTTCCAGTTGCACTTATGCGCTGCACTGCATTGGTGTGCACGAAGCTGAAATAGGCGAATCGCTTTATCGATCAGTGGCATCTTTCGCAAGCAGCTGCTGTCTGCTAGTCAAAAAGCTATTAAAAGTATTCGGTAATGTCAATTCTAGCTTCGTGTCTGCCTCTGTAACTCAGCCGAATTTCACAGGCAATATGGGGCAGTCCTACAGGATGCTGTGCCAACAACAAGGTGCGCATTTTGCTTATCGTCTTTAAGCTAATTTTTGCTCCTAAAGATACACTAATAATCTCGGCCTAAAAACAAAGGTTGAATTATCGCAAAGTAAACAGGAAGCTTGGCTAGCAATTGGTCATGAATTAGCCAAGCAGTGGAAACAAATGCATGGGAACAGCATTTGCAATATCGAACTGCACAGACGGATAAACCGCAGTTGTTATGCAAGTCGTCCAGTGTGTATTTTTATTGTCGCGTCCATTCCGTTAGCGTTTTGAGATGGGGCAGTGAAAAAATTTGCCAGCTAGGCGCAGCAGGGGGTGCCAAGCGCGAGCCCGTATTTTGTGTGGCCGGAGAGCTTCCGTTCCGCGTGACAACAATTCTCGGAATGATGCAGCGAAAGAGGCGGGAAACAAAGCGAGAAAGTGTTCGGTTGGGAGGCGGCGAAGTGCGAATGGGGGGCAGACAGTCCAGGAGGCTGCACGCCTCTGAGCCGAGATTCTTTCCTGGTGATTCATAGTTGTAGTGCACACACGATGGTACCATGGACAGCTAAAGTGCACCCTTAGAAGGAGGCTGCGCTTGCTTGATTTAAGAGAGCGCAGTTAAGCCCTAAGTTGGCAATAGCTGTCTTGTTCTGGACTCCGCATAGCAACTGGAGCAAATTCGTGCTGCTCGCATTCCAACAGACAGTCGACGAAGCGCCGAGTTCGAGCCCTGCAGCGTCAGCAGCAGCAGCTTGTGGGGGCCGTTTCTCGAACCAGTCGTAAGATTCATCTTAAGCCGATGGAATTTTTTATAGGTAAAAGGGCTGCGTGCACCCTGGGAGCACTTTAAGCGACATTGTCACACAACCGGCGAGAGGCGTTACTTGCCCATTTCACCGACTCCCCTGAGCAGGCACACAAGCGCAAGGACACGTACGCAGTCATACTCGCAGGCACAGGCACTCACACAGGAGTGTACAGCGGCCCTAACTTTATTTATCGTTGGGCATGTACACTTCAGTTGTGCCTTCGGGGTTGGCCCTCAAGGGCGTTAACTGCACGAGCGGAGCCAAGCCGATATCCCGAATTAGTGTGACTGCACTTGAAATCGAGTCTGGGCCGCTGGCGCTAGACCGCTGGGTTATGAGCCCCTCTGCGCCGTAGAAGTGTTTGAGAAACAACTTTCTGTGTAATTTAACGAATTCTGTGCAATTTTGCGACGGATCATCCAACAAGCCATGATTATGCCCCCCCCCCCCTACTTGCGTCTCTGTCCAAGCCTAAGTGAGTTTCGAGAAACGGCGCCCCAGACTGTGAGCACTGCAGCCGATGCGGATTCGGGTTAAGGTATAGCTAAAATGTGCAAAGCTTAAAAATCGTACATTTACCTAATTTACAGGCAATACCATTGGTATAACTCTCCATAGGCATAAAAGGCCGAAGCGAAAAGTATTGGAGCAACTTCTTCAATCTTTACCAATGCTGGCACATGCCGGGGGCGGAGCTGCGCGAGTGAAAATCTTGATTTATTGGGTTTTTCTCCCCGAGCACAGCGAGAGGCCGCGCATCGCCTCTCCAGCCTGGCCTAATCTTCTCATCTCATTTTTCCTCAAGCCGACTCTCTTTGCCCCGACCGCCATTCGCATTAATGAGTGTGGATATGAAAAATTTGCATGCACAACCTTGAGGTGGGCCGTGCCGGACGCTGCTCAAGCTGCTCAAGCTGCTCAGCCGCACCAAGCATGACCCCGCACCGAACGGTGGCTGTCAACAACAAGCTG
This sequence comes from Macrostomum lignano, assembly GCA_002269645.1. NCBI lineage: Eukaryota > Metazoa > Platyhelminthes > Macrostomidae > Macrostomum > Macrostomum lignano. The sequence goes on along the minus strand of NIVC01000506.1, from coordinate 405,833 downwards.
CCAAGTATTTTTATGTAAATAGACTTCGCGTCTTAAGACAGACGGGCGTTACTGAGTAAGCAATAACTTGAATTGGAACAGCTGACCTTGAGTGTGGAAAGCTGACCGGGATTGACAGCGATCAACAAGTAGTTTGCTAACAGCATCAGCTGATCGAGATTGACAGTGATCAACAAGCAGTTTGCTAACAGCATCAGCTGATCGGGATTGACAGTGATCAACAAGCAGTTTGCTAACAGCATCAGCTGATCGGGATTGACAGTGATCAACAAGCAGTTTGCTAACAGCATCAGCTGATCGGGATTGACAGTGATCAACAAGCAGTTTGCTAACGGCATCAGCTGATCGGGATTGACAGTGATCAACAAGCAGTTTGCTAACAGCATCAGCTGATCGGGATTGACAGCGATCAACAAGCAGTTTGCTCCAAAAGCAACAACACAACTCTTCCAAAAGCAACAACACAAATCTTCTAAAAGCAACAACACAAGTCTCCCAAAAGCAACAACACAACTCTTTCAAAAGCAACAACACAACTCTTCCAAAAGCAACAACTCTCTCAAAACAACAACACAACTCTTCCAAAAGCAACAACTCTTCCAAAAGCAACAACACAACTCTCTCAAAAGCAACAACACAACTCTTCCAAAAGCAACAACACAAATCTTCCAAAAGCAACAACACAAATCTTCCAAAAAGCAACAACACAACTCTCCCAAAAGCAACAACACAAATCTTCCAAAAGCAACAATACAACTCTTCCAAAAGCAACAACACAAATCTTCCAAAAAGCAACAACACAAATCTCCCAAAAGCAACAACACAAATCTTCCAAAAGCAACAATACAACTCTTCCAAAAGCAACAACACAAATCTTCCAAAAGCAACAACACAAATCTTCCAAAAGCAACAACACAAATCTTCCAAAAGCAACAACACAACTCTTCCAAAAGCAACAACACAACTCTTCCAAAAGCAACAACACAAATCTTCCAAAAGCAACAACACAACTCTTCAAAAGCAACAACACGAATCTTTAAAAGCAACAACACAACTCTTCCAAAAGCAACAACACAAATCTTCCAAAAGCAACAACACAACTCTCCCAAAAGCAACAACACAACTCTTTCAAAAGCAACAACACAACTCTTCCAAAAGCAACAACTCTCTCAAAAGCAACAACACAACTCTTCCAAAAGCAACAACTCTTCCAAAAGCAACAACACAACTCTTTAAAAGCAACAACACAACTCTTCCAAAAGCAACAACACAAATCTTCCAAAAGCAACAACACAAATCTTCCAAAAAGCAACAACACAACTCTTTCAAAAGCAACAACACAAATCTTCCAAAAGCAACAATACAACTCTTCCAAAAGCAACAACACAAATCTTCCAAAAGCAACAACACAACTCTTCAAAAGCAACAACACGAATCTTTAAAAGCAACAACACAACTCTTCCAAAAGCAACAACACAAATCTTCCAAAAGCAACAACACAACTCTCCCAAAAGCAACAACACAACTCTTTCAAAAGCAACAACACAACTCTTCCAAAAGCAACAACTCTCTCAAAAGCAACAACACAACTCTTCCAAAAGCAACAACTCTTACAAAAGCAACAACACAACTCTCTCAAAAGCAACAACACAACTCTCTCAAAAGCAACAACACAACTCTTCCAAAAGCAACAACACAACTCTTCAAAAGCAACAACACAAATCTTTAAAAGCAACAACACAACTCTTTCAAAAGCAACAACACAACTCTTCCAAAAGCAACAACTCTTCCAAAAGCAACAACTCTCTCAAAAGCAACAACACAACTCTTCCAAAAGCAACAACTCTCTCAAAAGCAACAACACAACTCTTCCAAAAGCAACAACACAACTCTTCCAAAAGCAACAACTCTTCCAAAATCAACAACACAACTCTCTCAAAAGCAACAACACAACTCTCTCAAAAGCAACAACACAACTCTTCCAAAAGCAACAACACAAATCTTTCAAAAGCAACAACACAAATCTTCCAAAAGCAACAACACAACTCTCCCAAAAGCAACAACACAACTCTTTCAACACAATATATCTTTCAAAGAAAAAATACAACTCTTCCAAAAACAACAGCACAACTCTTCCAACGCAACGGTGCAGCACAAGTAGAAATGCACCTACGAGCGCACAGCTCATTCAGATAAAGATATCCGAATATAAAGTACATGTAGGAAGAACTGCCACTTAATTCGCATTTGCCAGTTGTATATACTAAGGAAAAACTTTGGTGCCTCGCCCGCAACACGGAGAGGACGGTCACTTGAAGAGCCGAAAAGGTGCAGCCGTATCGCTAATCGGGCCAGGTGACGTAGGCTCAGGGGCTGTTTAAAAACTTGCGTCATAAAACCCGGATGCACTGCTGCGTGCCGGTCCCCAGGCCATGGAGCTCTAGATTCAGCATCTGGAAAGGAAATCTGTGATAATATTTGCTTGTTTCGTTTCTTAATCAAACCTCTAAGGAACAAAAGTCAGACAGGATACAAACGAGCAAACTCGAAGTTCGAACTTCCAACTCCAAGCTTCGAACAGCAGAGCTTGGCTGGTACCTTTACTATCCAGACACTCAAACTAGAGCTCCGTGGCGAGGGGGCCATAAAACACGTTAAGCTTTGTTAAAAGGTGGCCAGTAGCCAATGGGGTACAAATCTAGCAATGCCAAGCCCACCGCAGCACAATCGCCCTCGCCTTTGAAGGCTCGAACAATAAATTTCGATGTAGTAAACGGGCCAAACCGGAATGTCCCCTACTGCATCGCCCCCTTAGAGCCGCGCGCCGCTCTTCAGTCTCGGAACTTCAATTCCGCCTCTGCTAAGTAATTTCACCTTACCCGGAGTGGCGGAACAGCAGAAACTGTTGTGCTTTGAGTGTCACGCCCAGGCTGCGGGGATACAAGCGCCAGAGACACAAAGAGAGAGACAGCGTTCTCCAGTGAGACACATAGCCGTTAAGGGAGACACAACGGCCTCCTGAGAGACACAATGCCGTTAAGGGAGACACAATGCCGTTAAAAGAGACACAATGCCGTTAAGGGAGACACAACAGCCTCCTGAAAGACACAAAGGCCTCCTGGGAGAGACACATCGGGCTCCAGGGGACACAAAGGCATCCAGTGAGACACAACGGCCTCCAGGGAGATAAAATGCCCTTAAATGAGACACAACGGCCTCCAGGGAGACACTATGCCCTTAAGGGAGACACAACGGCCTCTTGGCAGACACAACGGCCTTCAGTGAGACACAACGGCCTTCAGTGAGACACAACGGCCTCCAGAGAGACATGAGCCACCAAGAATTTCACGAGAGCAACCAGGAGAGGCGCAAGTGCTAGAAATTTATTAAATGAAATTCGAGCGTATATATAAGTACTAGCAGATGTTGTGTAAAAGCACTCGCTGCAGAGCTCAGAGAATGAATGGTTCTTCAAGTATGAGCCAACAAACATTTATTGGCTAAATAAGTTGCATTAATGTTCAAGTAGAAATAAAAATATTGAAAAAGCTTCAATTTTGCTATTCCAGTACTACCCATAACATTGTTGGCACAGTGCAAGCAGAATAGTTCAAATATTGAGCATGCAAAGGTGCAATATATGCTACTGCATACAGTATAGCTCCTAGCGCCGAATGAGTAGAATGCAAAAAAGGCAGCTGTAAAAAACAATAATTATCAGCATCGATGTAAAACTTCGCTTTCAATAGTATTTCCGTAAATAGAAGTTACTGCTGCTAAAAACTCTAATAAACAAGAGATTCAGATACTACTTGCAGTAAAAAGTCAGTTTCGGTCACAAAGATGATGCAGGCACACAGCGGGCCTCCTAAACCAGCTTCTTGGCCTGAAAGAAGGACTTCAGATGCCGCACCTGCCAGAAGCCTGTGGCCAGCAGGACGACAGTCTGCAGCACCGACCACCACAGCACCCGGCTGTTAGTCTGCTCGCTGATGATCCTGAACACGGTCTCGCGCAGCTGTGCGGGGATTTCAGGTGGATGAGTAATAACTAACTAACTAACCAACTGACTGATTGACTAACTAACAAACTAACAAACTAACAAACTAACAAACTAACAAACTAACAAACAAACAAACAAACTAACTAACTAACTAACTAACTAACTAACTAACTAGCTAACTAACTAACTAACTAACTAACTAACTAACTAACTAACTAACTAACTAACTAACTAACTAACTAACTAACTAACTAACTAACTAACTAACTAACTAACTAACTAACTAACTAACTAACTAACTAACTAACTAACTAACTAACTAACTAACTAACTAACTAACTAACTAACTAACTAACTAACTAACTAACTAACTAGCTATCTCTCTAACTATCTCTCTAACTAACTAACTAACTAACTAACTAACTAACTAACTAACTAACTAACTAACTAACTAACTAACTAACTAACTAACTAACTAACTAACTAACTAACTAACTAACTAACTAACTAACTAACTAACTAACTAACTAACTAACTAACTAACTATCTCTCTAACTAACTAAATAAATAAACAGATGTCAATGACCCACCCGCTGGTAGCTCTGCTCCTTGGAGACCTGATCAACCTGATCGAGCAGCTGCCGCAAGCGCAGCTCCAAGTCGTTGAGCTTTTCCTTGGCAGCGATGGCCTCGTAGTCCTGGGCGTGCTCGCCTAGCCGCAGGTCGAGGTGCACCCGCAGCTGGCCCGTGTTGAACCAGCCGGTGGAGTTGGAGTGCAGGCACAGCGAGTGCTCGCCGGCCGAGTGCGAGGTGGCGCTGAACCTGCCGCGGTCGGCGTAGGCTCGGGACATGACGAGGCTGCCAGTCGGGTCCAGCAGCTCCACGTGCATGCCGAAGCCGCTGATGGTGGGCACGAATTTCTGCTGCGCCTTGTCGAATATCTCCACCTTGTACTCGCCTGGAGTGGTGTTTGCAGTTTACAGAAATTGCCTTTGAATTAATAGTTCATTTTTCCTTCTTTAAGCCACTTCTTTATTTACGTTCTTATTTGTTATGCGCAGTTTATTGATCTGCATAAATAAGTTATTATTTCACATATCTAAATATTTTTATGATATTTCTGAAGAAACCAATGCAGATAAATAAATGTTTAAAAATACACATATAACCTGTTTATAATATTTTATGTTTAAATTATAAGTACAAAAATAAAATTAATCAAATACAGATAATTTATAATATTGCAATCATAGCTTCAACAAAATAATTTCCTGTTTTTATGCTAAATGTGCTGATGCAACATGTAAGCGCCTGTGATAGAAAACTGTATCAGTAAAAGCAGGTCGAAAGATAAAGGCTAATATAAAAAAATTTACATTAAAACAATGAGCATTTTAATCTTCACAGTTCCCTTACCAACAAGTAGAGTGTCTTCCGGCATTTCTTCTATGAAACATTTCTTTTCGGTTTCGCCTATGTGAAACAGTGAAAGTACAATCCATTTATGCTTATAGGAAAATTGAAAAGTAGAAGAGTTGCAAAGAAATATAGTTTAAACATCATGGCTTTTCGAAATAAGGAAAAATAATGTGATATTGATGTGCACTGTTTGAAGAGAACAGAAGGGGAATACACGGCGGTTGTCGTACTTATTAATATTATAATTAAATGTCCGATTTATTTCAATTTAAAATGTAAGCGACGCCAAATTTGGTAAATAAAACAAATACTCTTGAGATTGCCTGCAAAAATAAACAAAGTGGAATATCAAAAAGAATTGTTGCTCGTAGTCGGTAAGTCTTACAAAGTCTTACAATCTTAAATTCAAGCTTCTCATTTTTCTGATAAGAGGAAGGAAATACCAGTTCCAAGTCTAAAATAATTACAAAGAAAACTTTGCAAAAGACCGAGGTTTGTCGCTTTTGCGCTGAGCGGAGCACCCAGCCTAAATTAATTGAGCAGCAGAGGCATAAAATTAATGCAGTCCTCATTGACCCATATGGTTTCAGAGAGCAAGATCGTGTAATTTTAACCAATGCATATAATGTATATATAATGTATATAACCAACAATGTAATGCCGTTGTAAAAATTTCTACACATGTTGAAAGTATGCGTAGAAAACGTACGTAAATACAGTCTCGAATAACTATTTCGTAAATATAAAAGTTTGATTAAGGGCTCAAGCACTTCTCTCGAACAAAACTAGAGTTTTTGCAGCGCAGATACTCACATAACTCAAACACCAACTCTGAATCCCAAATCCCCACTACGCACGTCCCCGATTTGCTCAATCTGTTCAGACTCTGTGATGTCAAAAGGAGAAATCTCCAAGGGATCAGAGAACTAATTAACTAGAGATTTTCTACTGCCGCACTGATTCGTGCGTGGGTGTGGAAATTGGAGACGCCTTAATTGAAGTAAAAAGTTTCACGGCCGGGCAGCCTTGAAGCAGAGCTGAAACTTTTGGCAACTGACCGAAGCGAATTCCCGTCCGAAAACAATAGTCTTAATTAAAGATGCCAACAAACAACCTTGAATCTGCACTTACTGTTCAAAAGGCATCAATTGAATTTGTGCATAGATGAATTGCAAAAGCAGAAATCTCTTATCTGGCAACACATTTCCTTCTTTATAAAATGGTAGCTCAACCCTGGACGGGCCAAGGCCATCCAATTAGGAACATGTACAATTCAACCTACATGTACGGCAAACCTAATGGCAAGGCCGCTAACACTGAGTATTGGCTCAGCAAACATCAAGACTGTGGTTGAAGTTTCTCTCTGAAGCGGTTTTCGACTGCCCTCAAAGTATTTTAGCTCGTAATTCGGCGCCTTGAAGCAGGCTGTCCTATTTGATGAAATCCACTGCTTCGCCTGCCTAAATATTTTTGTCAAAGCGTCAAAGCGCATATTTCAGATATCCCATCAATTTATGGCACTTTTTGTTCACATTTAGAGGTAGAGATGTGAACTAGCAGTGGCACTAATAGGGTTCTAGCTGTTTGTCGGGAGCCGGCCAGTATCAAACCAACAAGGACATCAAACTGACGGAAAATCCAGCTGCATTTGCTGCTAATTAATTGATGCCGTCCCACCCCAAGTCTCCTCACTCTCCTGCCTCACTCGGTGGTCAATATTTAACGCAGGTGCAATCGGGATTTTCTACCATCCAATTCCAACTTTTGGCGTCAGTTGGCCACCGATTCTGCAATGAAGCTGCTAACTTTAAGTTCCAGCGTCTCCCCGTCATCATCTGGCTGCACTGAGTGCCCAGTGGACATCGCCACCTTCCTTCCCGACAAACGGCTGTGGCTCGCCTTCATTAAATGCCTCTCGAACGATGATGTCGCCGACTTAAGGCTGTTTTCCAAGCGCGTCTACGATTGGAAAGCCTTCCTGAGAAGCCGCGATGTGAAGGGCCGGTGGGTCCCCGACACGGCAGACGTAGGAGCTGACTGCTACCTCATCCAGCAGCAGCTTCCCACCAACCCGTTCTTTGTGGCCATGTTTTACAATGCGCGCCGCTGTCTGCTGCTCATGCACGAGTCCGGCGTGGACTTTTCCCGCTTGACCGAGCACGGCCAGACCGCCTATCACATGCTGATGAGTGCTGTGAAGTTCATGCACCGATCGGTTGCAATCACAACCGCAGCAGCGGACAGTTCGGCCGATGGCAGGAGCCTCTTGACGCTGTTCCACCACCGGCTGTTCACTCGGGAGCAGCAGAGCAGGATGCTCAGCAGGTTCTCAGACTCAGGCATGACTCCTTTCAGTTGGGGAGTGTACCTCGGGCTGAGTAACTATGTAGAGTACATTATGTACTATCATTCGCCAGATTGCATAATAAGCAGTGAGGCTGTGGGAATCAGCGAGTGCAATATTATTGACGTTTCAAACCAGGTCGGTGAGGAACCCAGCTTCTTCACCAGCCCCATCTGCATCCTGCTGGACCTGTACGGAGAGGCGACCCTGCCTCAGCTGAAGGCTCTGGGAATCTTTCGCAAAGGTTACATCTGGCGCCTCTGGGTGAAAGCTCTGTTCAATCGCAACTGGGTGTTTGCCTACATGTACCTGGCATCCGCAGCCGGCTTCACTGTGGCCTCAGCCGTGCTTTTTGGCTCGTCCAGCAGCGACTATCTGCGGGCTTGCTGTTACGGTAAACCCTACAACTACTATCCAATAGGACTGCTCACCGTGCTCTGCGCCTGGACCGTCATCATGGTCATCGGCCTGTGCTTCATAGCTGCCGGCATCATTCGGAAGGAGTACTATAGGTAGCGGCTTGAGCCAGGGGGGGTTGTAGCTAGGGGGATTGTAGCCTAGTGGTTAGAGCCTCAGGACTTGAAGGTCGAGGGTTCGATTCCAGATCCCATTGGAACAATTTGTGTCCTTGAGCAAGACCATTTAAATCTGCATTGCTTCAGTTCACCCAGCTGTAAAATGTGTATCAGCATAGCTGGGGTAATGGAGGGTGTGTGTGGCGACCCCCATGCAGTCTTTGGACTGAACAGCCGTACGCAGCCTTCAGATGCGCCGCACAATAGCTGCGGCTGAGCCGTTGGTTGCACATCTGCCCATTAGGGCAGGTGTTATCAATTATTATTATTACGAGCTATTATACGAGCTACCAGTGTTACCTTGCAGGCTCTGGGCCTGACCCCTCAGTCTGCAGCTAGGCTGAAATCAGCTGTTTTCCACCAACGGGTGCTTCGCTGACCCCTGAGCCAGCGTCTGTTTAATAATAATAGTAATAATACCTGTGTTGTTAAGCAAGCAGTATTTTATTTCTGCGGCAAAACCAAACCTGCTAGTGACTCATTAAAAGCTCAATTAAGACACTGGCAGCCTTCTCAGAAGTGCAGCATCCTTGAGTGAGAAAGAAACAGAGCAAAGTGTAACCCTTCCGTCAGCAGCGAAAGTCGCAACTAATTGGGAGAAGTAAAACAGCAGATTCTGGGAATTTTAAGGCCTAAAAAACTTGAGTTTAGTTGGTAGGAAGAAACTATACGAGCTAACTTCGTAAATATTGTATCTAGAGGGAGAACACACCCAGTCAAGGCTGTCTACATTCCTGTGTGAGTTTGTGCCTTTTCGTATGACTGCGTACGTATCTGCGCCGGTTGTGTGACAATGTCGCTTAAAGTTCTCCCAGGGTGCACGCAGCTCCTTCCTCTAAAAAATAGTCGCAGTATCTAATTTGCGGTTTGCTGTACTCTATCGAACCACCACAGGCACAAAGCCGGCTATCCCAAGTCTCCACGACAGAACTACAGGGACCTGAGGGGCTGGCTGCTGCCAAGCGCTCTCGCCACACCTGTGTCCACTTTCCTGCTGTGGCTGTTCGTGTTTGTCGAGCAGAGCTGCTCAATGTTCGGCGAGTTCATTTACCCGGTGAGCAGCTGCTGCATAATCATGTTTCTCATGGCCAACGTGTTCTCCGTGGTTTGCTTCATGCGCCTGTGTCCGCCTGTGACCACCCTGATGAGCAGCTTCTACAACAGTCTCGGCTCGTTCACAGCATTCATGCTGCTGTACCTGTTGATGATGGCCATGTTTGCGCGCATGTTCCAATCAAGTTTTGCTTTTTCGGCCACTGAGCTCAGCGGCAATGCGACTCTCGGCACGCGCCCCGACTCACTGACCGAGTTTTTCAAGGCCTTCTATCGAACGTTTCTCATTTCGCTAAACGTTCTGGAGACCGACAAGTTTTTGCCGGACGATAAAAACGTCGATCTGAATGCGATGCACCTGCTGTTCGTCGTGTTCGTGCCGGTGCTGTCGATCAACTTCGTGATTGGCGTTCTGTCATCCGTGGTCAGCCAAGTCACTGAGCATGACGTTGATAATCGCTACATCCTGATGCTGAACGTTGCCGAGTTCAGCGAGCGCACCTTCTTCTTCATCCGGATGCTGCGCAACAGGCTGTTCGGCAGGCAGCCAGTTCTGCTGGAGCTGCGCCAGGCTCTGGGCTCGGAGAGCAAGCTCATCGCTTTCAACGAGGACACCCTGGACTCGCTGACTGAGCCCAGTGTCGGTGGCAATGACAAGCAAGCGAGCATGTCCTCAGGCGCCCATTTGGCTTCTGAAAGCTTGTGCAACTAGCTCTGTAGTTCTCTGTGGACATGTGTAAAAGCATGCTTATAATCCTGCATAGCAAATGAGGCATGCTGAAGTCGCTATCTGCAATTTTTTAACAACTGACTAACAGCATATGCAGTTTTCATGTGAAGATTTTTCTCGTTGAGCCATTTTAAATCAATTTTATTGAGAGCATGGGAGTTTTGGTAGACATTCCCGGTAAGCGAACTCTCAGGCGATCCTGTACTCAAAGCTCAAACTTTGCTGTCCAAAGGGCACTCAGTTTAGTTTGTCTGGTGGGCGTCAAACAGAGCGGATTTGAGTTGATGCCTGAAAGTTTGCTTTGCGGGATTGTATTGTTGGCTTCAAAGGATGACAGGTGTTACATTATTCATTGTTGTCAGTCAATCTGTTGTCGATATTATTCCTGTCTTTTCTCATGCGGGATTTGTCGTGACTCGTGCAATTCACACTCAGTGCTGAGTGCTGATTGCCGCTAGTGCTGGTTTTAGAGGTTGTGATGTCGCCGAAGGCTTTGCGCCAGGGCGGCTGCAGCCTTTCTGAAAAAAATAATTGTTATTACAAGCGTGGGCGGCTTTACAAGCTTGCTACGGGCCATGTAGCTTTAAAAAGCCTAGAGACCTAGGACGTCAACAAAAAAATTTTTAGTGGGATTTAAACAACATTGCAACTCATTCTCTTCAACATTCCGATTTCAATGGAAATTTCTTTTGCGTTTGAAGACTGCGGCATTTGTCGCAGGCTTAGAAGCCGAGCATTCGATCGGAAGTCACTCTCTGGAAGCAGTCAGTTATTGCCGGCATTTTCAAATTTTTCAAATTCAAATAACGAACTGCTCTGCCCAGCAACAAGAATTTCGTTTCAAATCTTTCTGTCGCATCCCTTGATGTTGTCTCTATTTTTACCCATATTGTGCCGACTGTTTGAACAAAATTTTAAAATTGTTTCTTTTGCAAGCTTGTTCTCTAGGATGATTGCTCTCCATTGAGTCTTGGTTTGAAAAAAAAAGAAAAATTTAAAATGATTCGGGCCTCTGATACATGTATGCTTTAAGGCATTGCTCTAGACACATCTGCATGAAATTATTTTCAGATTTTTCAGTGGGTACCAAATAGTGATCCTAATTCCCAGCCTAGCACCCAGTCTAGCACCCAACCTATCGCCCAGCCTAGCCTAGCACCCAGCCTAGCACCCAGCCTAGCACCTAGCCTAGCACCTAGCCTAGCACCCAGCCTAGCACCCAGCCTAGCACCCAGCCTAGCACCTAGCCTACTAGCACCTAGCCTAGCACCCAGCCTAGCACCTAGCCTAGCACCTAGCCTAGCACCCAGCCTAGCACCCAGCCTAGCACCCAGCCTAGCACCCAGCCTAGCACCTAGCCTAGCACCTAGCCTAGCACCCAGCCTAGCACCCAGCCTAGCACCCAGCCTACTAGCACCTAGCCTAGCACCCAGCCTAGCACCTAGCCTAGCACCTAGCCTAGCACCCAGCCTAGCACCTAGCCTAGCACCCAGCCTAGCACCTAGCCTAGCACCTAGCCTAGCACCCAGCCTAGCACCCAGCCTAGCACCTAGCCTAGCACCTAGCCTAGCACCCAGACTAGCACCTAGCCTAGCACCCAGCCTAGCACCCAGCCTAGCACCCAGCCATCCGCAGTCAAGGCATCCGCAGCTGAGGGATGTAAACAAGTTTTACAATGAGCTGGGGACACAGCAGGCAGGTGAGAGTGAGAATCAGATGCTTTGCTGTTGTCGGGAAGATTAGCGCAGCAATCACAGCATAAATTGCAAGTTATTGCCTGCAAGCTGAACCAAGGAATGGCAGGTGCATGCAGCAGAAAGTTCTATTTTTCGCGATGCTTTCTTTCTCTAGCTGTCGGACTAGAGTTATAGAAATTACTAGTCAGGAAAATTACAGTTATAGTGCAAATTTCAGTAACTATTGGCGCTCGAGTAGATTATTAGAATTTTTGAAGAGCCAGGCGTCGCGTCAGCCGCTCTTGCCATCCCAAATTTGGCTGTAGAGTCCATCGACCGAGTTTGAGCTGCATTGCTGAGGCAGCATCTCGCAGCCTTTGGGAAGATCTTGGAGCCGCACGAACTTCAGGCCTGGAACGAGGCTGAGTAGGCGGCGCACCTCCTCCTCGCTGCCGTAGAACAGGTAACCACCTGGCTGATTCTGCTGCTGCGGCTCGGCTGCAGCCGGGAGCTTTGAACTGCTGTTTGAAAGCAGCGAGTACGCGTCCTTTGCTGCGCTTTCTTGCTCCTTTTGTGGTGCCTCGCCAGACGGTTTCTTGGAAGGCTTGACCGGCTTATCGTAGAGAGCCTCGATATCACTCCGTGGTGTCTGGCCAGACGGTTTCTTGGAAGGCTTGACTGGCTTATCGTAGAGAGCCTCGATATCACTCCGTGGTGTCTCGCCAGACGGTTTTTTGGAAGGCTTGACCGGCTTATCGTAGAGAGCCTCAACTTCAGGCCGCTCCGCCTCTCTTTTGCTTTCTCCTGTTAGCTTTACAGGCGTCAGAATTGGATCGAAGTCGGCCAGAGGGTACTCCAGCCAGGCCAAGGACGCGGCTCCTTCGGCATTTGGTGCCACCACCGGAGCTTGAAATTCGTCGTCCAGGCAGATCAGGTCCACCTCCTTAACAGGTGACGCGGCATCGTTGACCCCGAGGCACACCGGACAGAAAAGCTTCAGGCTTCCCCGGCTGCTGCCAAGATCGTACAGCTTTGGCTGGACGAACCGGTCGAAGCAGATATCGCATAAAATGTGCTCGCAGGATTCCATGGAGGTCACCTCGTCGGAGCGCTGGGAGCACAAGCTGCACTGCAACTCTGGTGCCACAACGTAGATCTCGTCAGGCTGCTTGTCTTGCTGCTTCTGTAGTTTGCTTTGGCGTTTTTGCTGCTTTTTCAGTTGCAGATCTTCGACACTGACCTGTCGGAAAGCCTCGAGACTCGGCGCAAAGCAGGTGTCCTTGCCGGCTGGGAACAGCAGGAAGCCGAGCTCGGTGCACTCCGTCAGCGCTTCGACGATGGTCTTGTCTGGCTTTACAAGGATCTGAGTGACAGCTCCCGCATCGTTGATGTAGCCAATGGACCACACCGACGGGGTGTTGGTGGACCTCCGAAACAGGTAGCTGTAAGGCCGCTGTCCTCTCAGCAGGCTCTTGACTTCGCGGAAACGCAGCCTGACAAAAGCCGGATGGTCTTTGACTATGGTTCGCCAGAGGTCGATCGTCTGGTCGCCCCAGGGCGCAAAGAGGCGGGCAAACACATCGAACTCGTACGCGGATACGTGGTCGCTTCCTGTGATGTTCACCTCCTGCTTGAGGTCGTAGGCCTCAGCCAAGGACTTGATGTTGAACCGCTTGCTCAGCGCAAACTGGAAGTCGTGCCACGTGACCAAGTCGCTTCGGCCGAAATGGCGCTTCCACCAATCGGCTGCGGCCGCGGAGCACTCGATTTTGTATGTGGAATAGCGCCGGTTCGGGAACATGGCCTCCAGCTCGAGTTGAATGCAGAACAGGCTCAGCGACCATTGAAAGTATTGCTGACTCGCCTGGGTGCCCGGCTTTTCGATTTCCTTCGCGTGCTCGCGGACGAGACAGGACAAGTCGCAGCTCTGATCGGTTAGGGTTCTCAGCATGGTTCGCCAGTAGTTGTTGCCGCTCAGGTCATCGCCCAGCTCCTCGCCTCGGTTCCAGATGTCGCGAAGAAGCTGGGACAGCTTCGGAATTGTAGCCAGCAAGTTGGGCTGCCGCTGAGACTTCAACTCCGGTTTATTGAGCTGCAGGCAGATGCTGTCAAAGTTCTTCAGCACGGTCTTCTCAATCGTCTTCAGCTCAAGCGGCTTTTCAATGTCGCACAGATCCAGATACTCGCGCCGGTGCCGCATCGCCTTGCCTAGCATGAACATCTTTTCAGCTTGCTCGCTTTGGCTGGTGCTGGTCGCGTTGAAAAATTAATAAGGCTGCAGAAAGCTTCGTTACTGTTTAATTTCGCTTATACCGTGCGACCTGCACATCGGATAGTCAGAGTCCGCATATTTCCATTGGCAACTGGTCAATTTTCGGCCTCTGTTGACCCCCGCCCCAGATTTAAAGAGAGCTGCCAGTAAGCGCTGATTAATAAGCATAAACACATGCCTGCAGCATCTTGCAGCATACGAGAGATTTCTCGGTCTGATTGGCATGGCGCTGCCCAAATATGCCGGCCAGCCTGTGCCAGTGAAACTTCACTGTCGCACATAAGGCTGCTGCAGCACAGTGGGTGCGCGATTTGCGCTGACAATTTCTCTTCCGCTGTAGAAGACCAGCAGCAACTGTTCCATCCCCGTTCAACCCGTCTTGCCAGGTTGCCTCTGCTTTGTCTGCTCCGGCTAAAAGTTCTTTTAGAAGACAGGGGCGCTTTTAAAAAGTGAGCAAGAGAAGGCGAGCGGGGATGTGTGTGATCAGCTTTACGTGCCAGCTTCTCCAGATAATGGTGTTTGCCCGAGTGCCTGGTTGCGATGAGATAACTTCGCGCTGGCTTTCAAATCTCAAGCAGGGCTCTACAGTGTTACACGGCGCACCACAAAATCCACTGCTGAAAATGAGAGTTGCTTCCTTTGGCATATCAGAGCGCCGCGCTAAGACCACAGGCTATGGCCCCCGGCATTTGACCACAAAACTCACGACATTTATCGAAAATATGTCGAAGTTGCACTTTTGACAATTATCCTGTGTTGCAACATAGTTCTGGGAGTATTCTGAAAAACATTTATAATATTTGATAGCTAGCAATAAACGGCACAAAATATTTTCTTTCGCTACACGCAGCTTATCTAAATAACCGCGAAACGTAAAATCCAACGGTTCGAAAATTAACTATTCTTTAATAATTAATAGGAATCGGAACCGGTAAGGAATGGTAGGTTTAGGACAGACACAGACAGACAGACAGACATACAGACAGACAGACAGACAGACAGACAGACAGACATACAGACAGACAGACAGACAGACAGACAGACAGACAGACAGACAGACAGACAGACAGACAGACAGACAGACAGACAGACAGACCGACAGACCGACAGACAGACAGACAGACAGACAGACAGACACTAAGACAGACAGACAGACACGACACAGACAGACAGACAGACAGACAGACAGACAAACAGACAGACAGACAGATGCAAGCTGTAGACAGTAGTCACCCATTTCACATACAGCAGTGGCAGCAGAAGCCGTCTGCTTTCAAGCTCTCCTCTAACAGATGCTGCAAGCGTTGAAAGATATTGTGGAAAATCTTTTTTTCTCCCAAAGCCGAAGCCACCCTGCATTGCAGTGGCTCTTTCCCAGAGAAGGATCCCGCTGCCCTAGATGATGGGGATAATACCCCAACTGTATGCATTGTATAAACTCTGAAAACCTCTTGTCTGAATCAGATAGGTGAAAAGAGCATGCTATTCAGAAATGCAATGAAAATACGAAAAATATGACTTATTTCTAATAAAAATCAAGTGTAGCGCAGTTCAGTTTTCCATGGCGACAAAATTGAGTAAACTGCTGCGTATGATAAAAGTCCGCCCATGTTGAGATGTTCTGCAATGCTGTCCACCTGACGTGCACAAGGCAATGCTGACAGAAAGCTGAGACTCTGTCAATAAAAGTCCAATGCACTTTGTCTCAGCCACCCTTGCTTGAGCAGCTTTCTCGCCGTGGATGATACGCAAACTGCAACTCCCAATTAACGCGAATGCGTTCTGCTGAAGGCTACTCAGAATGTCAATTACATCCATTACAACGGTTGCTCACAGCCCTCAGTAATGTTTGTCTGCAGCGTTCAGCATCTCTCCTAGCGGCTCTGTGTATTTTGGTTCAAACGGTAACAAAACCTGGGCTGTACTTTTCCCACCTTGAGTAGCCGCAGTCTCATCTGATTGACATGTGTTTACGCAATCAGGTAAGCTCAACCAGGGCTTGCTGTGCTTTGAGATAGATAATTCTACAGCTGCCCAGTTCGTGTCTTAGGTGTGCTTCATCCTCAGCTTAATCTGACTGAGATCGGGGCGTCTCTTCTTGTCGTCGATAAAAGCAAAAAAATCAATAGCATTTTGTTCATGAATAAAGGCAGCAGTAATTTCAACCAGTGTATTGGAAGTACGCGAGCGAATTCACTGACTTATTGGCGCACAGGTTGGCTCCACCTGCAAGCAGGCTTGACGTGGCGAGACAATTTCTATTCTCATCCCTAGTCTGCAATGGAAGCTGACAGAATCCGTTTGCTTTGCCCAGACGAGTCTCATGCTCAGGAAAAACGTTGCAAGGATCAGCAAGCAGAGGAGGTCTGTGACCGCCCTCGGGTTTGTCCGATTGGGAAATGCCTCGGCGTCCCATTGGCTGCTGAGTTTTCGGCCAGTGCGAAGGCTTAGCCGAGGGGCTTATAAATACGCAGAAGCACTTTTATGCTCCCTACAAGTGTTCGAATTCTCGCAAGCACGGAGTCGCCTTAAGGGGAGAAACCCGATCGATCTATAGAACGCGCATCTAAGCTGAGCTGTCCCAAACGTTGCTCATGGGTGAGTCGATATTCGCTTCATTTGCATTTTCTTAGCTGTAAACAAAGGCTGCCCGCTTCAAAGTCGGAAGCAGTCATTCTGGTCTCCAGAAAGCAGCCATGCACTGGGGGTGAGCAACGCCTCTTCTGTACCCTGCAGCAAGTGCCGAAGGCGTCTGAGGAAGTGAAGCTGTGAAGCAGAAGCGCAGGAAAAACAGGGGGAGGGGGAAGCCCTTACAGTGCCCCTTTCAAGAAAAGTGTGCCCTGGCAGCGCAAGAATCTCCAGTTCCCGATCTTGCGCGTCCACCAGCAGCCGCGCTCCGCCTGAAAGCAAAGCTGAAAATGTTTGATTTTTCATAAAGCAATTCCGCAAGCAATAATGAACTGGCATCACCAGAAATTAATTTTTGTTAAAAAAAAATCTGTCCACAATCGAAACTCTCCCTGGATGGGGTGCAAGAAGGAAAACTTCAAATCTACTTTAGAGAGGAAAACTTGAATTGAAAAACAAAAATTGTTTTTTCTTTAGCCACTTCACTTCCGTGAAATAAGCTCAAATTTGGAATTGTTTTAGAAATGTAACATTTTTATCGAGAATATTTTGTCTCGTGAGTTGGATGCTTGCTTTGTCATTCGACTCCTGCGGGGTTGGCAGATTTCGATATTGCTCTGAAAATCTGTAGTCAGGTGGACAGAATTTATTTTTGCTTAGAAAAATTTTCTTGACTTTGCTGACTCCTTTGACATTCGAGTCCAGCTTGCATGACTGTCGCGCAAAGTTATTCTGGATGTGCGACTGTCGGGTGCGCACATTAAAAGACACGCGCCCATTGCGACCAATGAGCCGCGAAAGGTAGGGATTCAGCAAAAAAGCATCCAGATAAAAAGCTACGAACGAAGCCACTTCCGCTAGCACGCAGCTTAAACAATTTTGACGAGGTGAACTTTCAAACTTGCAAAAGCGATTCCTGCAGAGATAAAAAGCTGGTGATCAAAAAAGTGAAAAGAAAAGATTGGCTAAATTATATGAAAACGAAGACAGGAAAAAATTTGGGTTCAGTTTGTGTTAGGGTTAGGGTTAGGGTTAGGGTTGGGGTTAGGGTTAGGATTAGGGTTAGGGTTTGGGGTCTAGGGAAGGGTTAGGATTCTTACACAAAAGGCACAGATAGACTGAATTGGGCTGGGCTGGTAGCTGTTAGCTGGTAGCTGTTAGCTGTTAGCTGGTAACTGGTGGCTGGTAGCTGGTAACTGGTAGCTGGTAGCTGTTAGCTGTTAGCTGGTAGTTGTTAGCAGGAAGCTGGTAGCTGGTAGCTGGTAGCTGGTAGCTGGTAGCTGGTAGCTGGTAGCTGTTAGCAGGAAGCTGGTAGCTGTTAGCTGTTAGCTGGTAACTGGTAGCTGGTAGCTGGTAGCTGGTAGCTGGTAGCTTTTAGCTGGTAGCTGGTAGCTGTTAGCTGGTAGCTGGTATCTGGTAGCTGGTAGCTGTTAGCTGGTAGCTGTTAGCTGGTAGCTGGTAGCTGGTAGCTGTTAGCTGGTAGCTGTTAGCTGGTAGCTGTTAGCTGGTAGCTGGTAGCTGGTAGCTGGTAGCTGGTAGCTGTTAGCTGGTAGCTGTTAGCTGGTAGCTGTTAGCTGGTAGCTGGTAGCTGGTAGCTGGTAGCTGTTAGCTGTTAGCTGTTAGCTGGTAGCTGGTAGCTGGTAGCTGTTAGCTGGTAGCTGTTAGCTGGTAGCTGTTAGCTGGTAGCTGGTAGCTGGTAGCTGGTAAATGTTAGCAGGAAGCTGATAGCGAGAACCTGGTCGCGAGATTATTTGCTTTGTTGTCAACTTTGTGACTTGGGCTGATGTTTTGTGTTTAATGATAGTATATCATTATTGAAGCAGTTATTGGTTCCCCCTAATTTAACCGGCAATTAAAGTAAAATCGGGTGAGCGGAAGTGGAGAGCCGAAAAAACTCGGATTGTTAATTGTTCTAAAATAGTGTATATTGTCGGTTTTCTTGACACCCAATAAAACTGTCCCTGTTCAATCGACGTGCTTCACTTTGTTAACGAGGCACTTTCTTGCTTGCAAGTCTCTTTTATAGATCGTCACGTTTTATTAAAATCCGTGCTACCGGGATGCGAATTTTTTGCTCTTAAAATCCTTAAAATGCATGTAGAGCCTGCAATACTGGCTTTGTTTGTTTACTTAAACTATATTAAATATATTTTAACAAACTTAGCTTTGAAGATAATCAACTATGCCACATCAGAGCAAGAGATAATGTACTAGCTAAATTTTGAATTTAACTGGCCGAGTGCCTCGGTCTATCGTAAAACTCTTTCCTGACTAGCCTACTAGCTCAACACACCCGTTCCCGACGGGTTGGACCGAAATCGTGCCATAGACATTTTTTGCGCTCCACGACGAGACTAATGGCACGATATCGTGCCAAGCCAGCAAAACCGCACCCGGCTGACGATTATTTATAGTTCATGTTCGCATCACCTTTCGAGTAGATAGCACAGCCATTGCAGACTGATATGGACCGTTTTCATGCCATGGTTTTTGTCGAAAGACAAAAATATTTTTTTTTCAACAGATAGAGCAGAACATAATAGGGAATTGTGTATATATTTGATAAAAAGAAAACGTGAAATGATGTGAAAACCAATCGAGCCAGCAAGCGTGCGTTGATTGACCTGATATACCGGTGTTGCAACAGTATGACTGTTCAAGAGTTCGAGAGAATGCAATAAGGGGTGTGAAACAGAGTAAAAAAAAACAACTATAAAAACAATCCGATAACCACAACATACGAGCTAAGATGCACATTTTCATGAAAAATACAGAAAAAGCTTAGGAAAGATTCAGGAACATAAGCATTACAACGACACCTAACTGAATTCAAACAGTAAGCTTTTTAGAATATTCAGAAAGCCATTAACGAAAGTGCACGTTAAGGTTGAACACAGTCAACAATAACAAGCTGACTCGCAGACAAATAGTCAAGCCCAGAACTCAAGTCTAAACCTGTTAATTAAAGTTAAAGTTAAAGGGTGCTGCACAGAATGTCAGGCAATCTGTCTAAAGCACTTTCTGTCTGTCTGTCTGTTGGCGAACTCTGACCCTCTGCCTCTGCCTCTCCCTACGTCCCTTGGATCATTTGAAACTTCTATCTTCTCTTCTGTTTCCTCTCTTCTCTCTCGTTTCTCCTCTCCTCTCTTCTTTCCTCTCTCCTCTCTACTCTTTTCTCTCTCTTCTCCTCTCCCTTCTTCTCTTCTTCTCTCTTCTCAACTCTCTCCTCTGTACTCTTTTCTTTCCCCTCTTCTGACTCCTCTGTTTCCTTTCTCCTCTCTTCTATTGTCTTCTCTATTGTCTTTTCTATATTCTCTCCCTCTCTTCTTTTTTCTCTTCTCTCTCCATTCTCCTCTGTCCTCCCTAATCACTTATCTCTCCTTTCTCCTCTGTCCTCTTTCCTCTCTTCCCTGAATGTAGAGTTTTCTTATTTTCTGGTTTGCTTCTAAAATAAAAAATAATTTTAAACTGTGCGAAACCATTCGAAGCGCCCGTTCAGTGCCCGTTCTGCGCATGCCACTGGTTGAAGCAGACGCCAGGGCAGAGGGCGGGTAGTCCTGGGCAGGTCTCGCAGACGAAGACAGTCCTTTTGGTCTGCCCAGCGGCGTAGCACGCTCGGCACCGTTTCCGAGTCCTGGGCTGGTCTCCTTGCCTGGGTGTCTTGCTCGGTAAGTGCTCACCATCGCCAGCAGCCGCGGCAGCAGCTGCCCCAGGCAGTGTCCGACGCCGCCTACCAGACTGCTGATGGCAAGGCGCAGAAAGCCCAGGAAGTTCTTCGTGCCGCCCGCCTGCCGGTACACATGCAGCCCAAGCATTCCTAACGAGCACAAGCATCAGGTGAAACCCAAGCTTGTGGAACCAGCGAAGGCTTTTCCGGTTCGCAAGGTACGGGTGCAGCGAGGCGTCCAGGTGATCGACAGGTGATGTTGGCAGCATAGGCAGTGATGCCGGCTGGTTTAGCGATCATCTGGACTTCACCGCCGCGACGAGTGCGCTGGACTTGATTGCAGACAGCAGTGCCTGCGGTGTCCAACAGGTACAAAACCTTCGTGCCGCTCTGCTTCCTGTCGACAAACTTGCAGGCAAGCAAGTCACCTGAGCGAGCAAACGCTGATGGAGTCGGATGCAGATTCACGGCGCGAAAAATTGCGGGAACATCTCGGTCCGAACGCACAGTGCCAGTCAGCAGGTTGCCACGTTCCAGCAGCCACTTCCCAAGCCGAGCAGATGTAAACCAACTGTCCGTAAAGACATGATGGCCGAAGTGGTACAGACCACGACAGAGCTCGGCCACGACTTTCTCGCTCATCGATAGCTCATGACAACCGAGCCCGTTGCCAAACTGCTGGTTTGCCTCAGTTAGTATGGACAGCAATGTTCCACAAGTAGGCAGTCTCGGCCTCGCAAAGGCAGTAAATTTTTATGCCATACTTGCTTCACTTTGAAGGGATGTACTGCTTGAATTCGACTCTGCCCTTGTAGAGGACCAGAGTCTCATCCACGGATAGTTTCTGACGGGGCATATAGTTCTCCTTGCACAACAACTGCACTTGCTCCAGAAAGGGACGCATCTTCGCCAACGGCTCATCACCGATGGGTTGATCCGAGTCGTAGAAGCGCAAGCAGGGCAATATTTGTTTGAATCGATCCCTTGACAGAGAGAACGGTTGCGCCAGAAAGTTGCATTAGTACACGGAATCACCCGACCAGTATTGGGCCAGCTCTGGCTTCTTGTCAACACCCATCAAAAGCATAATGCCGATCACCTTGCGAATCTCGTCGGCCGTGCAGTCTTTCCAGCTCATGATAATTTTTGGAACAACCTCGACGGCCTCGCACTCTTCATACGTATTCCATGCCTTGCTGTTGGTCCATCTGCGTAGGTTCTCAAACATATCGTCCGGCAGGTACAGCTTGAGGAAGGCCGACTCGTTTCCATCGGCAGTTTTAGGTGGCTGCCAGTCGGGTCGAACTCCAGGTGATCCGAGAAAGTCGGGCGCTGGGGATGGCCTGTTGTCCGCCCCTTCTTGTACGAGCACCCAATCGCCAGGTGGAGCCACAAGGTTCTGTTCCTCATGTATGTCCGGATACAGCTCTTCATAGTCGCTCAGAGACTCGTCATCGGTAACTATTGGGGGCTCTGTCGCGTTTTCGGTCTCCGAATCAGACTCAGATCTCATGATTTAATTTATACTACGCTCGTCCAAGTACAACGCTGCTAGTAATACAAAGCTATAAGGCTTAAGGCAAGTTTGACTGCACCGGTGGGAACACTAGGGCTGTGTGTCAAAATCTACTTGGCAAAGACTGCTTGAAAAGTTGCTTCAGTCTGGAAGAAGTTTGTACACAAGCTTAAAAACTTGAGCTAAAGAATTCTATGGCACGAAATCGAACCAAGCCGTCGGGAACGGGTGTTTTGGTATAGAAAAGCAGTCATGAAAAGAGTTTGACTGCTCTAATCCACCGGTCTGGGCCAGGCGTCAGTCGGGGGCGGCTTTGCTGGCTTGACACGAAATCGTGCCATCAGTCTCATCGTGGCTAGCGTCCTTTTACTCTTAGTTCCTGTGTTGAAAAGATTTAAAATTTGAAGGCTGCAAGAAAGAGGGCCGTGGCCTAGTGGTCTGGCGCGGCACTCTGATGTGCCAGCAGCCCAGGCTCGATTCCAAGAGCAGTCACATTAATTTGCAGATAAATTGGAATATCGGCTTGGCTCTGCTCGTGCAATTAACGGCCTTGAAGGCCAACCCCCATGTGAAGTTTACGTACCTAAAACGGTAAATAAATTTAGGGCAGCTGTACACTCTTGTGTGAGTGTGTGCCGCTCAGGGGAGTCGGCGGAATGGGCCGAGTTGCCTCTCGCCGGTTGTGTGACTTAATGTCGCTTAAAGTGCGCCAGGGTGCACACAGCCCCCTGCCTGTAGTGAAAAACGAAGGCCGATTGGTCAGTGGCGGCTTGCTAGCATGCACCGGGAAATCAGCTGTCCAACAATTTCCACCGCAGGTCTCGACTCGCTCAAGCTGCTGCTGCGTCGCCTGGTGTCCCGCTACGGCCGCAACGGCACGGCCTCGCTGCTGGCCGCGCGCTTCCGGTCCGCCAACCTGACCTCCGGCCTGCTGCACGAGCTGCTCAGCGACCCACAGCTCGGCCTAGCTGACGACCTCATCCTTGAAGCCGTCGAGGGAAACCGCACCGTCGGCCCGCCGACTTACAGGCGCAGCGGCGCCTTCGTCGCAGTGATGCTCACCCTGTTCGCCCTGATCTTCGCCGGCGCCGTCGCCCTGAACGGCGGCCTCCTTGCCGCTTTGCACCGCCTGCGTGACCTGCCGCACCGGCTGCTGCTGAGCAACCTCATCGCCTGCGACCTCCTCACCGGCCTGCTGGTGGTGCCTGCCACCGGGGCCTCCCTGCTCGGCTTCTCCTGGCGGCTGGGCCTCGCCGGCTGCCGGCTGCGCAACCTCGGCTCCGTGGCGCTGATCGCCGCGTCCGTCTTCACCCTGACGAGCGTCTGCCTGCACCGCGCCTCTGCTGTGCGCGTCGCCAGATGGGCGGACAGACACCGCCGCCCTGCCACCTCCCGGCGTGACGCCGTCATCCTGGCCGGCGTGTGGGCCGCCTCCCTGCTGCTCGGAGTGCCCAGCTGCCTGGTGAGCCAGGTGACCCTGCCGGCCGGAAAGGTGAGTCCCTGCGGCTCCCTGCTGTCACTTGAACTCACCGATGTCCCCGATGATGAGCGCATAATCTCAAGTATTTTTTCAAACTTCGATAATCTCTTTTTAAGGCTTGTTGAAGTGTGAAGCACTGGCGTCACACCGTGTCTTCTCTGACTGTAGCAAAAGTTTTTTATACGTACATGTAGTTCGAAAAAAAGCAGAAGTTTAAAATTAGTGAGGCTTTTACTTCCAGATAGTAGGCAACCATTTCTGCAGCCAATAATCCAAAAGTCAAAGGCATTGATTCAGTAAAGAGTGAAGCCTGCTCTA
The DNA here is from genome assembly GCA_002269645.1 of Macrostomum lignano. Lineage (NCBI taxonomy): Eukaryota > Metazoa > Platyhelminthes > Macrostomidae > Macrostomum > Macrostomum lignano. Next base: position 382,152 of record NIVC01000506.1, on the reverse strand, counting down.
CTAGGGGCCGCTATCTTGAGACTTTGGTTATCAATTGCTGATTGCTTCTGGCACTGATTTTCCTGCTTGTATCCACTGCAGTAAGTCTGAGGAGTGGGTGGGAGAAGGCCTCACTAATTTGGGAATCAGAGACGCGGGCTTACAAAACCAGAGCCTGCGGCAATTCTCCACAGCCAGTTCTCCACTAGAAGTACATTGGCATTCATACTGACTGCCAGCCCCCAGCTCCTGCATCTTTTCTTTCTCTGCCTCAAATTCTCAGTCGCGAGCGTCAACCAATTCGAGCCACGACCCGGAGATCTGCTGCGAGAACTGGACTCTGGCCAAGGAGCTGCTGGGCAGCCGGGTGGAGACGGCCTACACGGCTACGCTGCTCGCCCTGCTGTACCTGGTCCCCTGCTGCGCCATCGTCGGCGCCTACTTCCGGGTGTGCCGCGTCATCCTGACTGCCAACCGGATGCAGTTCACGGTCGAGATGAGACGCCTGCGGGTGCGCAGTCAGCTGGCCTACCGTCGCCGCGTGTTCCTGTACTCGGCTCTGCTGGTGGCAGCCTTCGTTGCCCTGTGGCTGCCGCTGCACGTCTTCCTGCTGGCCGGCGACTCCAGCTGGGTGCGCGCGGAGCTGTTCTGCCACTGGCTGGCCCTGTCCAACTGTGTGGTGAACCCCGGGCTCATGTACGCCTCCCACGCCACCGTGCGCCGGCAGACGAACGCTGTCTTCACGGGCTGCTCGTGTCGCTGCCGATGCAACTGCCGGCTCCGGCGCGGCGGCGGCGGCAACAGCGGTGGAAGAAGCGACAACGGCTACTGCGGCTGGAGCAACTCCACTGGACAGCAGCAGTTGGCCCTGCGGCAGTGCGGATTTCGGCCGCGCTTCAAGGACCCGCGTTAGTCAGGCAGCGTGGCAAAGAGGTTTCGCAGATCAAAGCTTGACCTGGGATTGTTTCGGTTCAGTCAACTCGGAACTGAAAAACTGAGTTTTTGTCCAGCTTATAATTTCCTCTTTTGTTGTAAAATTCGCGTTCTGAGCTTAATGACTATGGCGGAAAATTATTAATTTATGTTTTATCAATAGTCAGTGTGCTTGCCTGGCGTCATCCCTGCTTCTTTACGTCACGTGGCTTTCATTCCCCGTAGCTCTCACCCCACTGCAGTTCTTGGCGCTGTCAGCCTGGCACCTGCTGGCCAGGTACGGATGTTTGCTTGGCGTGACTGCCAGCCTGGTCCACCAGTGCGACAAGTCAGCTTAATCCACTGGTTCTCAGCTGTGTGAACTGCGGCCTGTATCCACATTTATACAATTGGCGCGTGAGCATCTTCTCAGTGTGGCAATAATCTTGAAAAGTACATTCCACAAACCTTTGCACTTTTTATCGTTGTGATTGCTTTCTCTGCTTTCATGCGGCGATACCAAATTAAATACTGAAATTCTTCTGGTAAGACGAGTCGTATTTTACGTTTCAATAAAAAATTATCAAAAACTTTAATTTTCAATAAACCTGCAAGACGTTAAGGCAGAGACAATTCTAATGGGAAGATAGTAATCAGTAGGGATCTCATGGGATGGAGGCTAGTATGACGACTCTGGATTACCCTAGAAACAGGAATACAGCTACCAGCTACCAGCTACCAGCTACCAGCTACCAGCTACCAGCTACCAGCTACCAGCTACCAGCTACCAGCTACCCTCTACTAGCTACCCTCTACTAGCTACCAGCTACCAGCGAACAGCTACCATGCAGCTACCAGCTACCAGCTAACCCTCTACTAGCTACTAGCTACCAGCTACCATCTACCAGCTAACCCTCTACTAGCTACTAGCTACCAGCTACCCTCTACCAGCTACCAGCGAACAGCTACCAGCGAACAGCTACCAGCTACCAGCTAACCCTCTACTAGCTACTAGCTACCAGCTACCATCTACCAGCTAACCCTCTACTAGCTACTAGCTACCAGCTACCCTCTACCAGCTACCAGCGAACAGCTACCAGCGAACAGCTACCAGCGAACAGCTACCAGCTACCAGCTACCAGCGAACAGCTACCAGCGAACAGCTACCAGCTACCAGCTACCAGCGAACAGCTACCAGCGAACAGCTACCAGCTACCAGCTACCAGCGAACAGCTACCAGCGAACAGCTACCAGCGAACAGCTACCAGCGAACAGCTACCAGCTACCAGCTACCAGCGAACAGCTACCCTCTACCAGCTACCAGCGAACAGCTACCAGCGAACAGCTACCAGCGAACAGCTACCAGCTACCAGCTACCAGCGAACAGCTACCAGCGAACAGCTACCAGCTACCAGCTACCAGCGAACAGCTACCAGCGAACAGCTACCAGCGAACAGCTACCAGCGAACAGCTACCAGCTACCAGCTACCAGCGAACAGCTACCCTCTACCAGCTACCAGCGAACAGCTACCAGCGAACAGCTACCAGCGAACAGCTACCAGCGAACAGCTACCAGCGAACAGCTACCAGCGAACAGCTACCAGCGAACAGCTACCAGCTACCCTCTACCAGCTACCAGCTACCAGCTAACAGCTACCAGCGAACAGCTACCAGATCCCAGATGACTGATACCCGAGATTTTTAAGCAAATTCTCGAGAAAGAGGCGGTGCATTTCGAATGGTATCCGCATATCTGAGCGCCGGCTGTAGTTTGCCAGTAAAACGTGCTGGCTGAACAAAAAAGCTTAGCAAACTCATTTTAGACAACGTCCGAAATATTCAATTTACTGTCAGCCTCATACGAAGCACTGCATCCAAAAGTGCAGGCTTAGGAAATTTGAGCTGCTTTCTGAAGCTTTAAGGTTAAAAAACTCAGAGGCCAAATCCTCGTTGCGGATTAGCATGCTGTCTTTGTTTGCTTTGGATTTCTCCGCTGCCCGGACAGCCTCTCTAAGTTTGTCCACCTCTCCGAGCAAGCACTCTCGCGGGGGACAAGGATGCTCCCTAAAACTGCTGATGGGTTGGTCAAGGTTTGTGAAGGAGCGGAGATGCCACTCTCTCAAATGTATTGTCACTCCCTCAAATGTATTGTCACTCCCTCAAATGTATTGTCACTCCCTCAAATGTATTGTCACTCCCTCAAATGTATTGTCACTCCCTCAAATGAAATGCCACTCCCTCGAGGCCTCAAATGAGATGTCACTCCCTCAAATGCATTGTCACTCTCTCAAATGTATTGTCACTCCCTCAAATGTATTGTCACTCCCTAAAATGAGATGTCACTCCCTCAAATGAAATATAACTCACTTAAATGAGATGTCACTCCCTCAAATGAAGTGTCACTCCCTCAAATGAAATGTCACTCCCTCAAATGAGATGTCACTCCCTCAAATGAGATGTCACTCCCTCAAATGTATTGTCACTCCCTCAAATGGATTGTCACTCCCTCAAATGTATTGTCACTCCCTCAAATGAAATATCACTCCCTCAAATGAAATATAACTCACTTAAATGAGATGTCACTCCCTCAAATGAAGTGTCACTCCCTCAAATGAAATGTCACTCCCTCAAATGAGATGACACTCCCTCAAATGTATTGTCACTCCCTCAAATGTATTGTCACTCCCTCAAATGTATTGTCACTCCCTCAAATGTATTGTCACTCCCTCAAATGTATTGTCACTCCCTCAAATGTATTGTCACTCTCTCAAATGTATTGTCACTCCCTCAAATGTATTGTCACTCCCTCAAATGTATTGTCACTCCCTCAAATGAAATGCCACTCCCTCGAGGCCTCAAATGAGATGTCACTCCCTCAAATGCATTGTCACTCTCTCAAATGTATTGTCACTCCCTCAAATGTATTGTCACTCCCTAAAATGAGATGTCACTCCCTCAAATGAAATATAACTCACTTAAATGAGATGTCACTCCCTCAAATGAAGTGTCACTCCCTCAAATGAAATGTCACTCCCTCAAATGAGATGTCACTCCCTCAAATGAGATGTCACTCCCTCAAATGTATTGTCACTCCCTCAAATGGATTGTCACTCCCTCAAATGTATTGTCACTCCCTCAAATGAAATATCACTCCCTCAAATGAAATATAACTCACTTAAATGAGATGTCACTCCCTCAAATGAAGTGTCACTCCCTCAAATGAAATGTCACTCCCTCAAATGAGATGACACTCCCTCAAATGTATTGTCACTCCCTCAAATGTATTGTCACTCCCTCAAATGTATTGTCACTCCCTCAAATGTATTGTCACTCCCTCAAATGTATTGTCACTCCCTCAAATGTATTGTCACTCCCTCAAATGTATTGTCACTCCCTCAAATGAAATGCCACTCCCTCGAGGCCTCAAATGAGATGTCACTCCCTCAAATGCATTGTCACTCTCTCAAATGTATTGTCACTCCCTCAAATGTATTGTCACTCCCTAAAATGAGATGTCACTCCCTCAAATGAAATATAACTCACTTAAATGAGATGTCACTCCATCAAATGAAGTGTCACTCCCTCAAATGAAATGTCACTCCCTCAAATGAGATGTCACTCCCTCAAATGAGATGTCACTCCCTCAAATGTATTGTCACTCCCTCAAATGGATTGTCACTCCCTCAAATGTATTGTCACTCCCTCAAATGAAATATCACTCCCTCAAATGAGATGTCACTCCCTCAAATGTATTGTCACTC